>WUQG02014144.1:0-11733 GCA_011317285.2 Androctonus mauritanicus | reverse complement strand
TAGGTTTAAAATTCTTTCGTTTGATTTAAATTAGCCATTTTCGCATTAACCCTGCATCTGAATGAGGAAAATAATGATGTTGTTCCATTTTTAATACGTGATTTTTTTCCATATGATTCGAACAACCAAAAGGACAAGAAGTCGGCATTTCGAAATTTTACTTCCTGAAGTTTTATCTGTTTTCCTTTTATCACGTGACATAACGCCTTCTCTGACGTCACGTGCATGTATCTCATTAGAGGAATACCTGTAATTATTGTCCAAAAAGACTCCATAGGTATTTTACACTACTTTGTCTTCAGTTAGTGCTAGAGTATTAAATAGTAGTAATATCAGCAGTTGACATCAAACTTTATTCTGATGTTAACGTTTTTGACAGCTTTATCTGTCATCAGGCTAACTGTACCAAGTTGTCTTACAACCAGAAAATTACATCAAGGAACAAAAGAACACATTCGACATTTCAAATCTTTAAATGATTGAATTTAATCATTTAAAGATTTGAAATTTCGAATGTGTTCTTTTGTTCCTTGATGTAATTTTCTGTTAATCTGCTAACTGTTCAAGATAACTTGGTACAGTTAGCCTGATGACAGATAAAGCTGTCAAACGTTAGCATCTGAATAAAGTTGTCAAAAGCTGATGGTGCTAGTGTATTAAATAGTAGTAATGTCCAAAAAGAATTTAGAAATAATGGAATGTTTACCAAAATAGTTTTGTTTTGATAAATTTTCTAATTGGTCACTTAAATTTCAATTTTATTAGTCTTCAGCTTGATTCAAATCAAGCTTCTAAGGTTATAATTTAAGGTAGTCTTAATTTGAAAATACTTAATTGTTAGTGGAAAATTGATAACACAATGCAATATAGTGAACTTAGCTTATTCAAAACTAAAGAAATTGGATCCAATAGATATTTCCTGTATATTAGAGCATTGTGCCTTGTGTGCGCGATTACATTGGGAAATTGTTGGATTTACATCATGGGTGAGAGTTGTAAGTTGATACAAGTAGAACTTAACTGCAACAAATATTGAAAGTCAAGTTCTCCTAATGTTTGAGGATCCATTAATTTTACTATTTTTTAAATTTCCTTAATCTTCCTCTTTAAACTAGACAGATTAGTGTTTCATTAACAAGGAGAGGTTCTCAAGTGGAATCCACCAATTTTGATGAAACGTAATAGGGTTGTAGAGTGTGTCTTCCTGAATATAGTGATACCCCCTTTTGCCGGCAGACTGTCAACCATTTTCAAGATATTGTGGGTCAAAGTTTTAGGTGAAATGTTTAACTACAGTTTGGAATCAACATATTAAATGAACTGTAGTAGCCTTGTGGATACGAGTGTCATTATGGTGGTGGGGTGTGGGTTCAAATCTCTCTCCTGATTAGATTTTTTTTTTTCCATTTTTTTTTAAATTTATTTATAGGATATTTTATTATAACGAGAATAATTGAAAAATTGACTTTGTTAAAAATGACGACAAAAAAACAATAAATTAGATTTTGATACTAACTATTAGTGAATCTCTATTCCCTTTAAAGACCAAAATCTTTTATTTATTCTTACAACTTGTTATAATTTTATTAACTAATGAATTATACCAATTATATCTAACAGAAAAATATATATTTATCAGAACTTAAATAAGTATAAATTTTTAAATGAAAATTGCTACATAAATTTATTTTAATCATTCCAATTCTTGTATATAATTTTGTTCATTTTTTTTTACAATATTTAGGGTGATAATTTTTATAAAAATAAGTAAAACAAAAGCATTCAAAACACCATGAGCATTGTGCAAAAGATGTTTCTTTGCACTCATACTGCTGATTTTCGTGAATGTCAGTAGGAAAATTTATATCATTAACACTATAAAATATATTACGTTCCAAAGTTAATTTAGCAGCATACCATGCATATTTTAACATTTTTTCCTATACTGGGGCTTGAAGCTGATGAGAAATTAAAGCATGCATTTTGATTGCATCTTCCCTAGAAGTTAAATTCCTGTGGTCTGATAAAGATGCAAAATTTTGCAAGCATCTTATAAAGTTTTTTATATATCTGTAAAAATAGACATCACATGGTTGACAGAGAAGAGTGCATTTTGAAGGAATAATGCGAATAGTGCATATAGGAACTTCATTTTTATCGATAAAGATTTCGTTATACAATGAATCATCTGTTTGTCTAGACCATGAATCAATTATCAAAATGAAAGGTTCTTTTTTTAACATAATAATAATAGATTTTGTTCTTGAAAGAGAATAGAGATTCACTAATAGTTACTAGATTTTGATTCTTTTTGTTAAAATGACAAAAAAAAAAACAATATAAAAGTCAATTTTTCAGTTATTCTTGTTAAAATATCCTTTAAATAAATAAAAAAAAATGAAAGAAAAATATTTTATGTATGATGGTAGTGTGACTTGAACACAGGACAAACAACGATAACAAAGCAGGTATCCACAAGACTACGACAACTCATTCAGTATGGCGATTCCAAACTGTAGTTAAACATTCGCCTAAAACTTTTGACCTGCAATATCTCAAAAATGGTTGACCCTCTGCCAGCAAAAAGGGGCATCACTATATTCAGAAAGACATAATCTACAACCCTATTAAGTTTTATCAAAATCAGTGGATTCCACTTGGGGACCTCTCCTTGTAAATGGAAAACGTGCAAATGGGATTATTTTACATGCAAAATCGAAAGAGTGTACAAAACAATGTACAAGTGTAAAACACGTAGAAAGAAATGTATAAACGGGGTTCTACTGTAGTAATAATAAATAATGGAGTACTGAATTCTTCAAGATAGTATAATCATTTAGATTTGATCCTTGATCTTCAAGTTATAAAATAATCTGGAATTGAACCTAAGCTCCAAGGTGTAAAATCATTGGAATTGACTCAATTCTCAAGGTAGTAAATAATTGCTTTTGCTACATTTTTAATAAACAAAAAGCATTTCTAGCCAATATACTGTGAAAATAACCAAGTTCAGAATATTGTAAGGGCTGGTGTAAGATTGGAATATTATAAGTTGAATGATTGTAAGTAGAAGACTATCTGTATTTATCTGTTTCTTGTGAAAATGCTATTTGAATTAATTAATTTAATTAAAAAATTTTATTCTATGAATATATCAGTAATTTTAGTTATCTTGTTAATCAAAATCAGTATGATTAAAATTGGTTTCATCACATTCATCATCTCAACCTTGGTCTGTCCATTGCTGGACAAAAGTCTTTTCCCTCTTAGTCCATTCCACTCTGTTCTCCATATATTCTCTCTCCCTTCTGTCAAAGTTCTTAAGGTTGTAATTCCATCTTGTCCTTGGTCTTTCTCTGTCTCTTCTGCCATATGGTGTCCAGTTTGTCAATTCCTTTTCTAACATCCGTCGTCTCTTTTTAGCACATGCCCTGCCTATTTCTACTTTCTGGTCTTGATATGGCTGGAAGAAAAATTAAGGATTGTCCAAAGATTGATTCTTGATATGTCCAAAAACAATAATAGCACTACTAGCAAGTTTTTCAGCACGTTTATTATTGTAAAACGTTTTCGGACACTTAGAACAGTCCTACTTCAGTACATTAAGAGCTTACAAAAAGATCAAATATGTTACAAATTTCGAACTTATTATTATCATCATTGTTTAAAAATTTTAGAAGGCTTTACAATTTTCTTAAAATTTTAAAACTCAAATTCTAACTTTTTAGAACATATCTTACAAATATAATAACTATCAAAATATGCTAATTATACATTAATTACAGATACTTCTACAACATCACAAGAAATTAATATAGGGTAATAAACTTCTATTAGATCAACAAACAGAATACTAGAGAACCCCTTATTTTATCTTTTAGAGATATATCAAGAATCAATCTTTGGGCAATCCTTAATTTTTCTTCCAGACTTCTTGTCAGACTTCAGGTTTCATTTTCATATGCCAGGACTAAGAGACATTGATCTATTACTTTTCTTTTTAGGCAGATTAGAATGCTACTCTTAAAAATGGGTTTTAATTTTTCAAAAACTATTAGATCAATTGTATTCACCTTCTGATTTCTGCTTCAGTTCCTTTATCTATATCAAAGAATTGTTCTACATAAGTAAATTGATTCACTATATCCAAGGATTTATTTCCTAGAGTGATCTGTGATTTCTTAACTGATTTTTTTTTAATAGTATCTTAGTTTTTGGCATTTATCTTTAGTCCTTTCTTCAAGCTTTTGAGATTTAGTTGGTCAGTCATTATTTGAAGATCTTCAACTATTTCTAATATAATTAAGATATCATTGGCATACCTCAAGTGCGACAGATTCTTTGAATTTATTCTAATCTCTCTATTTTTTCAATTTAAGTTCTTGAAAATTTCTTCTAATATTGCATTGAAAAGTTTTGGTGATAGGATGATTTCCTTGTCTGACTCCTCTTTTTGATTTAAATTCAAATTCTTTATTCCAAAGTTTTATGCTTGCAGTTGAGCTTTTATAGATATTTTTAGGAGTTTTATGTATTAAGCTTCGACTCCCTGTTTTTGAAAAGCTGTGATTAGTTAATTTGTCTTAATTGTGTCATAGACTTTTTGTAATCTGTGTGGGGATCTGACCCCGTTTCTACCCCTTGTCGGTCCGAATGGGCCAAGATTGTCACTTATTATTATATAATATTGTTGAAAAGTTTGTTTCTTTGCCATTAATGAAGTAAAATTTGCTTCTGTTGAAGGAAATAAGAATTTATCTAAATTCCACATCAACAGAAACTTAGGAAAAGTGAAGTAAGATCGACGTGGGACCCTCGCTAATTAATCGAGAAAATACGCTCCTTTAACCGCAGGAAATCGCTTATCCGCAACAGCGGATGCAGAAAATTTATATATAGAGGTGAGAAAACAAAGGAGGGAGAGCACGAGAGGTCCGAGGAAAGGAAAACAACTGCTTCGCCCTTACAGGAAGTAAGAGACCGATCACCGACAACCGAAGTCGAGACGATTTCTACTACATGCTCCGAGCTAACTGGTGACGACACATCTGAAACCATTAACTCCAAGATCGTCTCAAGTTGAAAATTATTATTTTTGTGTGAAATTATCACAGTGTTGAAGTGGTGTGAACTAAAGACTGTCGTGTGTTCCCCAGCACATCAATTAAAGAAAGAGTGATCTTTTCGATTGAGGACAAAAAGCAAAGGTATTTAGTCTCCTCTCACCGTGACATTAAGTCGAACATCACCGCAAATATTTATGTAAAGAAATCTCTCTCAATAAAGGAAGTTTTGGGTTACTTGAACCGTTGTCTCTGTCTCAATGAAGTCTAGCCTCATCACCCATCCTTACCCGCAACGTGCCGTTCACAGCCGCAAGGTCTAACGCCTGTCAGTTTCATCCGTCGGTCTCGTGCGCTTCACATCTGTAAATGCCCAGACAGAGGAGTTTGTTAAAATCATTACATTTATCCATTAGAGTATGAATATTGTCGAAAGTGCTGAAACTTGCTCTAAATTCTGTCTGTTCTGTAAGATCTTCAAGAATGTGTTATTCTGTTGGTAATGATTTTTGTTAAAAGTTTATAAAAAATTGATGGCTAACTTATAGGATGATAATTTTTTTTTCTCTGTCTTCTTGCATATTAATATTAAATTGACTTTATTCCAGGCTTTTGGGATTCTGCTTTCCTCTAGGCGAAGATTGAAAGTATTGATAATATATAAGTATAATATCTTACCTCCATATTTTATTACTTCAATAGTGATGATATCATTACATGTATTTTGTTATTTTTCATTTGTTTTAATACTTTTTTAAATCCATTAATAGTTATAATTGAGGTAAAATCATGTGTTATCTCTGTATCAGAAGAAGCATTGTTTGACAATTCTCCATCATAAAGTTCTCTGAAGTGTTCTAATCCTATTTAGATTTCTTTGCCCATTTCTGATGATTTCATCTCTGTCTTTGATATCTGTAATGTGTTCATCCTGTTGTCATATTTCATCTAAGAACCTGCAGGGTCGCAATATTCAAAAATGCCAATAATAATCTAAACCTAACGGTTTTAATGACTCTGCAAATCCAGAATCTGGCCTGAACCCAGATCTTTTTACTATGTTCTAAAATAAATCAACCACTAATTAATGTCTATATGACCAAAAGAAACTACCGAAAAACTTAGAACTTAAAGTATCAAACAAGTGTTAGAATTAAATAATGAAAAAGATGTTAGAAATTAATACTAATAGATTGAATTAGTTCTCAAAACAAGTAAAGTTAAATAAAAGTAATTTATTTGACTCAAACACTTACAAAAAAAAGTGTTAACCAAAGCTTTATTTAAACAATAATAAAGCACAAAACAAGTTACCAATAAAACTTGTTAAATCAAAATTTAAATATTCAAAACAATAATAAATATAACCTTAAATACTAATTAATTCTACTACCTCCACTCTCTAATTCAAACTTAAGCAATTGTTGATCTTACAAGAAATTCAGAAGTTACTAACCCACTTAAATACAATATGAAACACCTTGCTGTGTCAGTTGACATGCATGTTTTTATCCTAGTGACTTTCACAGTCCCAAGCTTGTCTCATTTACATAAATCATGCAAAAAGTTCAAGTTTCTTAATTTACAGAGTAATCAATTCATGTCATCCTCTTTACAAACTAATTATGTATTGAGTATAAAATATCAATGAGAGATTATTCTTATATTTTCACATCAGATCAGTGGTAATGATTTAGGTTAGACAACATCAAGAACTGAGAGAGTTCATCAGAAGATGGACTTCTAATCTGAATCATGTAATTTCTAACTCCATGTTTCTCAAACTGTGTTCTGCAGAACCCTGGAGTTCCACAAACGAATTTTTGGAGTTTTGCGAAGAAAAGAAAACAATCGCCTCTAAAAGTTTTAGTTTGAATTTTAATGTATCCACTTATTTGTATGAGAGTGGATTCTCAACAGTCACATTAACCAAGACAAAACAACACAATAGACTAAATTTGACATCAATTTTAAGATTATCTTTAACCAACATTGAACCAAATATCAAATATTTATACAAGTCAATGCAATCTCATCCTTCCCATTAAATTCTTAAATTCATGAATTAATAGTTACATTTTTGTTATTGGATTTGTTAATAACAAAAACTTGTTTGTCTTTTGTTTTTATTTTGTAATTGTTTTTACATTTTGTTTTTCATTAAATATGAATTTTTATATTTATATGATTATATATATTTAATTTTAAAATAATTTTTTTTTTATTTTTTCTTATAAAAACAATTCAGTACAAAAATTTATTTTCTTTGTTGCAATTTTTTTTTACATAAAATATCCAGAAGACCTTGAAAGTTCCTGAATGTGAAAGTGTTCTGTTTTTAATTTGGCTAAAATAACCTCACCTTTTTTCAGTTGCAGAATACACAAAAAAAAAAGAAGGATAATAATACAACCATATCCATGTGACAACTCATATTTTCAAAAGGGTTCCACGAAAACGAAAATGAGTTGATAGGGTTCCGTAGTGCCAAAAAGTTTGAGAAACACAGTTCTAACTGATGAGACAGAGAACGTAAAAAATGAGTTAACTTTTAAACTAAGCATAATATGTTAAAAATACTAATGAAAATAATAATAAAGAATAAAGAGTCTAATAAAATAATAATAGGATAGTCAGGGTTAACTTCTTCATAAAGCTTCATACTCTTGTGATTCCTATTGTTTCTTTGATTTTTTGTATATTGTGTTCTTGTTTATCTGATCTTATTTTCTTTCTTAATATTTTGCAATTTTTGAGTATTCTATTTTTGAATAGTTGTTTTTATCCTGTTTCATTCCTCTTTTGTTTAATAATTTGATATATTTTCTTTTAATCTGTTTTCTCTGGTATCTTTACTATGATTGTTTGTGTGTTGCTGCATTCGAAATTGCAGTTATTTAAAAAACTTGATAAAGCTAGAAATTGCATTATTGGCTTTATCAAAGTTTTTTTCAAATGGTCAATATTATTTATCTGCTTTATTAATTTATTCTGGTATTCTTTTATTTTGCTTCTGATTACAGTACTGTTATTGTGTTGTTGGATGAAGTGAATTTTCTTGTTTCCTTCTCCAAATTTAGCTGTATTTTTGCTCTAATCAGTGTATGATCTCATCACTGTTTGTTCTGAAATTGGTTATCACTGATACATCTTGAATTATATAATTTTTATTGGTAAGTATCTGTTTTATTTTTGGTTGTACTGTTAGGGCTGTCCAAGTCCATTACATTTTTTTGGTTTTTTAAAGTATGTGTTCATACTGAGGAGTCTATTGCTTTGAGAGAAATCTATTAATAGTCATCACTCATCTTTTTTCCCTAGACCATAGTTACCTATTATGTCTGACATTTTTTCTGTTTTGCCAATTTTGGCATTAAAGTCTCTTCTTATTATAATTATATTTCATATAAGACTCCCATTATTATGTTAGTAATTGTTCATAAAATTCTGTTTCCACTTCACTGTGACTAGATGAGGGGCTTATATTTTCACAAGTTTTAGTTTATATCATCTGTTCAATATAAGTGTAACTGAAATTATTCTGTTGGAGGTTAACTTGAATTCTTCCATTTTGTCTTTTATATTTTTATTGATTATGAATGCTGCTACTCCTATTAAGCATAAATCTCCTTCTCCATATATATATATATAAAACATATTTCTATCCTTGAGTTTCATCAAATATCCTTCACTTCTTTTTGTTCTATTTCTTATATATTAATTTGTTCTTACTTCATTTCCAAAATTTTTAGTAGTACTTTTATAAATTTTTTTATTTATATGAAAAATCATAACATATACAAAAATTATCTCATCTTTTACATAAACAGCTATAATACATTTTCTCATTTTCTGTTCCTATAATTGGACTGTAAATGGTTTATTGCTGCTCAGCACACAATGCCTTTTACCCATGTCCAAAATAAGCTTGGAAGCAATTTCCTAGGAAGCAAGTGGTTACTATAAAGAAATAAATAGGCCATGTAAAGAAATAAATGCTCCTTTAAATGGCTGAGGGTGTTTTGTTTTTCGTAATTATAAATTTTGATGAAATTAAAACAAAAAATGAACAATTAAGATATATATATTAGCTTATTTTAACAGAATTAACCATTATTTTCTTATCTAAAAAAATTTTTTTTTTAATTTTCAACATTTTATAGCTCATTTAAAAAACATTTGATTTTTTTTCTAAAAATTTCAAAAATATCATTTATCAAATTGCATAATCAGAATAACTTTGATAAATTAGGCTATAAAATTGACAGCATGGGATAAAAAAAAAATCCAAATTCTATTGAGTCATCCAAATATAAACAATACTACTATATATATAATTTTAAAAAAGGTTTGGCAATTGAAAAAATTTAGGATCCACTGTCAAAAGGGTGTATTTTCAAAAAATACACACTAAAAAAACCAATTTGCAAAAGCCGGATTAATAAAATCAGGATTAAATTTTTTTCTCCTTTTTTAATTGTTTTTTATTATTTTTTATTCCATTTGATATCTATATGTGACAATGACAGCAAAAAGGTATCTAAAACTTTAAACAAAAATAAACTTTGCTCTATAATTTGGCTTTTTTATTTTTTTTATTCTAGATTTACAATAAAATTTGAATAATTTCTATGTTCATAGCTCCATTGATCAAAAAAGACAAAATTTATATAAGTAAATCAAATAAATTGATCGAGATTCTAATGCAAAAAATAAATTTTTTTGCATTAGAAAGAAGATACTTAGTAGAAAATAGTTTTATTCATTCAGAAAATTTATATTAGCAAATAGTGATAAATTTCAAATAAAATTGAAGAATTAGATTTCTTGTACTTGCTCCTTATGTGTAGATAAATATTCATCACTTATAGGTTAAAGAATCACAATGTAATGAGAATTTGTTACTTTGTTTATTTCAAGATCAACATATGGGTTTCCTTCTATACAGCACATCTCAAGGAAAATGTAATATCTTATTAAAAATCAATACTAAAAAATAATATATTTTTAGGTTTTATCACCAAGTCATCCTATAGGTAATGTTGTCTCTTGTACATCCCACAAAACTGCTCCCTCTTGCATCCATATGAAGTAAACCACATGGTCTCATGGCACACTAAAGTGCCATGGCATGCCAGTTGGGAAACGTTGCACTAGATTTAAAAAAAATGAGCCAGGTGGCCATGTTTTAAAATATTAGTTTACTCCATTTGAGGATTTAGGTTAAATTCCAGATTTCACTTCTCTGATTTTTTTAGGATTGAAAATTGCTGTAAAACTAAGCACTGTAAAGAGAGGTTGCCTATATTTGATTTATTTATTATTTTGTATAGTGTTTGCTGATTTTAAAATCATATTACTGGTATGATATCATTCCATGCAGAATTGTCACCCTTTTAATCAAGGAATAGTATGGTGCCAGAATATTATGGAAATGTGATTACTCTAGCCCACCTAGCCCCAACAATTTTTGAAAATTATGCAAAATCTGAGTGATATAAAAAATTTATTGTATGAATTATTTGCATAATTCAAGGAAAGTTTGTATATGGTAACTTACCACTTAATCTAATTTTTGAGTAATTGCAAAAAAACAGTACATATGTCACAATATAAACAATATGTTTGTATTGTGTCATTATAATGTTTTTATTATATAAATATGGATATTTATGTAATTTTATAAATATTTTCATATTTATATTTTCCTTTGCCTTTTCAAACCTTGTTCATTCATCATTTTTCAAACTTCAAGAAGAATGTAAATGTCATGAGGAATGCAGCTGAAATTCATTATTTTATTGGCAGAATTACAACGAAAAACTCAGCAGAAACTTGAAAGTTCAATATTTTAATAAAAATTTTGTTAAAACTAAAAAAAAAATATTAATCAGAAATTGTATCACTTTTCAATTTAATTTTTCTGTTTCTATTGAATTTTCAAATAAGTATTCAAGTTATAATTTATTTTTATTTTGGAAATTGGAATATAGTGCTTTCTGTTTTTTATATTTTTGATATCTTAAAAAAACTTTATCTTATAACTGGGCTTTAATACTATTTTTACTCCCTATTTTTACTATAAAATTTGAATAAGTTTGAACTTTTACTTCTGCCTATGAATAAGTAGGGAAAAATTTTTAATCATTAAATCAATGATCAGTGATGATTTAAAATTTTGGAAATTGTTTATAAATTAAAATTTTTACAAATAATTTTATATTAGAGTTTATCTGTAAATCGATTTTATATTAGAGTTTATCTGTATCTGGAGTTTATCTTAAATTTCACTAGCATTGAAAACAGCAGTAACAGTAGTTACTATTGCTTTTCAATTACTTATTTTATTGATTTTATAAATAGAAGAGAGAGATTTTTTAAAAATTTTCTTTTATAAATCTTTGAATTTCAGCACTTACAACAGCAGTAATATTTTATTACAAAATAAACAAAAACTGGAATGTTTTCAGTTCATACAAACCATTTTCAGCAAAAATACTATAGAATTACAGAATATGTTTAAAAAATAGAATACTTAAGTTCTAGAACAGGGCTGTCCAAAAGGCGGCCTGCCAAGCCAGTTTGTGCGGCCTGCGAGGCTTTCACGATTTGTGATATAATATTACTTTTTAAGGTTTTTTCACTTTTATTTATTACTTTTTTTAAGAGA
>WUQG02014133.1:0-11734 GCA_011317285.2 Androctonus mauritanicus | reverse complement strand
CTCAACCAACTAGGACTTAAAATAACCGAGTTACCTTTTTAACTCCATAAAACACTCTCACAAAATGTCAATTAGGGGAATTAGGGGGCCCCAGGGAGACTTCCGCCCCAGGCCTCGATATCTGTAGGTCCGCCACTATATAGAATCTCACATTCATAACCGGCATACATTTTTTAAAATGTTTTTATGACCCTCAATTTTTTTCAAACCAGTGATATAATCATTTTATTTTACCGTTAATTAATCAAAACGATAAAATTTTATTGATAAAATTTAAATATGACGTAATAAATAAATCATAAAATTTACAGTTGAAATATCGTATTTTTTTTACCAAAAAAAAATATAAGTAAACCTGATATCTATTCGATAATTTCGACATTAATCACTCAAGATATAATTTATAGTCATTCGATCCTCTTTTCAACGTGATTAATGCTAGACCATAGAATCGATATCGAGTTCAGTCTTATCTGAGTAAACCGAAGCTTCGAATTAAAATTAAGGAATAAATATTAATTTATTAATTTTTTTTATATTAATTTATACCTGTTCATTTTATATAAAAATAGAGAGAGAGAGAGAGATGATGCGTAACGAATGAAGAGTTTTATTTGATTATTCATTTCCAGGTATTGTTTGCTAATAGTCTAAACAAACACTTTATAACAAGGAAATTAATAATTTCTGTTATATAAAAATGTAATAGAATTACCGAAGATCAAATCAATTTATTAGAAATAAAAAGTTGTTTCCTAATCATAAACATACTGTCTGAAATTTTATTTTTCTTTCTTTTTTTTAAACAATGTAGTGACGTTACAAAATCATTATGACACGCGTAATCGTGAAAATGACGTCATAATGATTCATACAATTTAAATTTCTACTATTATGTCATCGTGACGTCAAGCTTTCTGGCTTGTTAATAAACTAGCCTGAATGTTTGACGTCATGGTGACGTAATAGTTTAAACTTAAAATGGTATTGTATCAGAAATTCCTAGCCAACACCGGGCACTCTAGCTGGTAATAATATACAATAGTGTTGTGGTTTATAATCTATATTGTATTTTTTTATTCGATCTAGAAATATGTTTGAGATGTCACTCGATGCAGAATTTTATATAGATGTGCATAATAATTTTTAATTTAAACTTTGACTTCTTTGTAATTATAAAGAAGCTTCTTATAAGCGCATGATGCCACGCACAAGATTGTGCATTTAGTTCATAACAGATCCATAACAGGACACTTAGATATGACGTTATCGTTATGCAACAATGTGAGCTGCATAAAACATCGTCAACGGTATGACGTAATAATGGCTTGTGAAAAATATCGTTAAATATTTTTACATAGAACTGCTTTAAAGTAGCATTTCAGAACTTTTTGCTAGCTATTTATTAAGGTTGGTTCCTACTAGCGCGGAACTGCGGCGGAAAATACGCGCGTGACGAAAGTATCGCGATTTTGACGTCATACCGCAACATTAAAACCGCTACTGTCCAGAGTCTAGATAGATTGAACTTTACAGCGACGGCCAAATCCGTCCAGGTAACGTCCACCAATGAAATCAATGCATTTTGTGACGTTGAATGATTGCCAACTTTGAATCAAGATAACAGGATTCTCTATCGTTAAATCTCATCTACCTAATCAAATTTGCATAGAAACAATGTTCGTATTTCTTCTTATAAATACCTTCGATCCAATATTTTCTCTTTCTCGATTTTGTTTCAGTTTCCTCATTTACTATAACTGTTAATACCATTTCGTAAACAGAGAGTACCTTCGTTGCTTAGCATCCATTTTGTTTTACACGAAATGAATCATGGAAATGGCGCTAAGAATTTTGGAGAAAGACTAGCTTACCTCGACACTGGGAACCGGCAACTGGAACACTCGCGTACCAAGAGGAGGCGGAAGGAGCGGACTGCCCTGGACCTTTGATCAGGGGCCTCCGAAGAACCTTAAGTTTTAAGTATATGTACCTATATATTGGAATATAAAAAAGGGAATTTGTATTCTGGGAGGATGATTACGTATAAATGTGCCTTGTTTATGTTTAAAAGTTTGTTCTGATGCTATAATTTTATGTGAGCAGTTTTCCACCCCTCTACCCTTGCGCCTGTTCTCATGCGGCAGCCCGTTTTTTCTTTAGTCTTAGATTTTTTGTTTTCCAAATTATTTTAACTATTTAATTTTGATTAAATAAATGCTAAGTATATATTTGTGTTGACATTTTGTATGGTGATCATTTCAATTAGGGGGGCCCCAGGGAGACTTCCGCCCAGGGCTCGGTAGCTGTAGGTCGTCCCTGAAGGGAATTGCCGTTACGTTTATCCGTGACGGTTTTGAATGTTCCGCTTACCACGGTGGATAGTGGGAACCAATCTTTAGTGCAATGTGTAATTCAGAACACAGATTTAATTAAAACATATTTCCTCTTCATATTTAATATAAAATTAATTGTAATTTTTATTCAAATTAAAATGTTACAAAGAATGACCTGTTTCAGATACCGTGAATCGGATGAATGGCCTGTTTCAGTAACGGTGCTAGTTAGAATCAACGACGTGCGTTGCATACGTATCAATTGATCGATTTTAATCAATCGAGCTCAAAAAATTAATTTATCATAAAATGCTATTTTGGCTTAAACCAGTAACAACGTTTATCCATTTCGAATATTGTAATACTCGAGAAAAAACTCCAGGATAATTCTCCCAAGCGCATCCTTGCGTCCATGATGTTACTCCAATCTGAAACCAATTTCCGTCATCGGACTGGCATTGCAGCGGTCCTCCCGAATCTCCCTATAAATATAAATATGCGGTAATATCTGTATAAAATTTAACCATTATCATACAGCATAGAACTTACGTGACAAACTCCTTTAGATCCTTTCAGGTGACCTGCACAAACCATATTCTCTGTGACTCTGTTAATGTCTTTAAAATTTTCAATGCAAACGGTTCGCGATACTAGTGGCATTTCTATCTCTTGCAATATCTGTGGACGTTCACCTCCTTAAAATGCATCAATTTTTACGTTATTTATTTTTGAAGGTTAAAATTTAAACAGGCGTTAAACTTACCGAAACTCAACAATCCCCAACCTATAGCAAGGCATCTGCTAAAATTGAAAGTCACATTCGAAGTTGGCAAACAGATAGTTTTCCATTTTTCATCTTCGTTTAGTTGTAAGGAAGCATTCATTTTAATGAGAGCAATATCGTTATCGGCTGTTGACATATTCCATTTCGGATGAATTATTACCTTAAAAAATGGTAGGATTTTAGAATTTTACAGTTATCTTTATACATGTTTCCATCGTTAATATAAATTTACCTTTTTTATGGATCTGTTTATTTCGTTTCCACTGAAATCCGTTAAATTGTACTCATTTACGCGGAGCAATATCGATTTGCGACGTACGAAGGCCCTGCAAAACGATAAAATAATGATGCAAATTTGAATAAAATAATAGCGATAATCTCGTACTCACAAGCAATGTGCAGCAGTCATCAACCAGTCTTGATTAATAATTGTAGCGGCACAATAATGGATACACGATTTTCCTCGTTCTCTTAGATGGCACATTGAAACCAGCCACGGCCATTGTCCATTCAGAGCATCTCTTCCACCAACAATTTTTCCCGTTACCTCATCTTCCGGAAAAGGAGATATTCCACACTCTGCAAAGTTTAACGCAGTTAAAAAATAGTAAACAATGTGGCGAAATAAAATGAACTTACCGTTATCGGCTTGTGCAAAGTGCTTGAGAAGAAAGATAGCCAGCAAAAGAATCATTTTCATGTTTGTGCGAGAATTTGGACCAGATTGCTTTTTAAATATGAAATCCCAAACCCCATGCAGTCCGTTCAAGAGGAACAAAAGTCAAATAAATCATGCTTTAAGTGTTATGCTGATTTCTGATGCAAAACGATGCCATTGTTCGTCATTGTTGGAAATGAAGTTCAATAACCTGTTTTAGTATTCATTTTACAAAAATCCTTTATACTTTTTAACTATTAAACAAAAAAATTAAAATCATTTTATTGTATAATTACCTTAAACTAGTTTTTCCATTTCCGAAGGTAAAAATGGAGAACAGTTTTCATGTTACATCTCAGCATGAGATATTTTTTAACATTAAACTTTTATAAGTTTACAGAGATTAATTTTAATGAAACAAATTTAAGTTATTAATTTATGAAATTTTTTCAATGAATCGTTAATTTTGTTGAAATACGATTATTAGAATTGATGAAGAGACTTATATAAGTTTTAAAATTTTTTATTCTTAATCAGGAGGATAAAATACATAAAAATAAAACATTAACTGTATAAATGGCCATAAAATGAAACTGTACAAACAGATAAATGTCAGTAATTCTTTATAACCGCTTTTATCCAATGAAGATAGTTGCTAACGCGTGTAAAAACACCTGGAAGATATGGCTCACCGCATCCAACACCCCAAGAAGTTATACCGGTTTGATACCACTTTCCACGTTCTTTACATTGCAAAGGACCTCCTGAGTCACCCTGTATACAAAACATAAATAATTAAAAATTTTACACTTAGATTTTCATGATTATTACCTATAAAACTGAAGAACTTACATTGCAAACACCCTTTCCTCCCTGAGTCGATCCAGCACAGAGCATATTTGATGTAACATTCAAATATTCTGCAAACATATTTTTACAACTTTCTTGTTCAATGGTTGGAATAGTTACGGCTTGCAGCAAATTTGGACTCTGGCCTTCTGTAAATATCAAAATTAGAAATTAAAACGGATATTTCTGAATTACATACTCATCATTACCACTATACATACGATACGTAAGCCTTCCCCATCCGGTAGCAACGCAAAATCTGTTTTCGGCATTAAAATTTTCATCAACCAGACAGATTGGAGTAAGATAAGAATGCTTCCCTTCCAAATCTATGGGATTCGATAATTTTAATAGAGCTATATCATTTTCCATCGTTTCTCCGCTAAATTCAGGATGGATAAAGAACTAGAAAAAATAAGTTAAAAATGTTTAAACATGCACGAATAAATTGCTATTTTAATAACCATACCTTGTTGATGTTACGATGCAGTTCTCCATCTTCTTCTTTACTCAGATCGAATTTTCCTAGCCAAATTTCGTAGAATATATAAATGGGAATTCTGCATGGAACATTCTTTTATTATAGATGTTTAAAAATTTAATATTAAAGTATTAAAACAATACGTACGTATTTATGCAATGAGCGGCCGTCAGAATCCAATCTTCGTTTAATATTGTTCCACCGCAAATGTGTTTATAGCCGAAAAAGGCTCGTAAAGAAATTTGCCATGGCCAATTTCCTGGTGAAGCTGCATTCCCTCCTACAATCCGTGCGCTATCCTCTATTGATATACCGCACTCTTTTATAGCTAGAATATTAAGAAAAATATCAGGTTATCTCAAAAGTAATGTCGTTTTTTATTGTACTTGTTATACGTGTCTCAGCTTGTCTAAACATGAATTTTTATAAATTTATAAATACTCATTAAGCTAAGATGTCTTTATTCTATGGATTTTATACTTGATTAAATTAGCAAGTGGTTTATAATTTATATCCTTTCAAAACTTAACGCGTTACTTTCGAGATGATCTGATACATTAGATATGATGCGTTCGTTTCATATAATATTGGCAAATTTTAACCATAAAACTATCATAACCGTGTGAAACTCGATGAAAAAGTTTGCCATTAATTCATACAGTTGTTTTCATGTCTACTTTTTATGTTTTTGCTTGACTCCTGCTATTTTTCATAGTTTTGTGGAAATTCGCCAATACATTAAGAAGAAATTTATAGGAAGAAGAAATCTGGCTCATCTTAGTCAAATTTCTTCTTCTTCTATACAGTTCCCTTCCCTGGAGGTTTTGTGTAGGCCTGTATCCTGTATACTTTTCTCTCGATTACGACCAACTGGTATGAAAAAATGGTTCAAGGCGGGCATGCCCACCAGGCGGTCCAGTACGAATAGGGTCCCATCTCAGGCCCTAGTGACGGACGTGGGCATTTCGCCAGAAATTTCCGTAAACCCGCAAATGAGCCCTCAGTGATGATCGTGACAACCACCGAATGGCACGAGGTAATTATTTTAGTCGCCTTTTACAGCACGCGGGATTGATATATTCTAACTTCATACCCACAGGGGTGTCCTAGCCATACTAATCATATCCAAAAATATAAGATACACTTTTGCTTATGATTTACATAGTTCATTATATAAATCACAAGCAAAAAGTTATTTGCAAATATTATATTCATAAAAAGTAATCTCATAGCTAAGGTTTTTAAAAATATTAATAATATATCAACTTACCACTATTTCTGTTTATTAAAAAGTAAACAAACAAAAATGCAATTCTAAAATAATGCATTTTTTAAAAATTAATACCCCGTGCATTAGAATCCGCGCTTATATATACATGAAGAAACAGTGAGATATGTTTTATCTAGTTTAAAGATTGCAGATAATTGTATAATAATTACTAGAAGAATAAATAAAATTCTTCGGTTGCTGTTTATACATCCGACAACGCTTCCATTTTTTTTAGCTCTTATAGATTAAAAAAAAAAATTCTATTTTATTAAATTTATAATTTCCATTTATATATTGCTTCTCTTGGATATTCCCAATATTTCGGGAAAAAATAAAACAATGGTATTTGTTCACGATGATTAATTTGCACTTTCCATTTATTTTGCAATTTCTGAATCGTGTAAAACAAACCAGTTGTGAAATACAATTATTATAAAGTAAAATAAAAATTATATATATATATTTTCGCTCAGCAACGTACCAAGGGGAGGCGGAGGGGGCTGACTGCCCTGGCCTCTGATCAGGAAGCCTCCGAAGAACCTTAAGTTTTAAGTATATGTATTTATTTGATTAAATAAATGTTAATTATATATTTTTGTTGGCATTTTGTATGCTGATCATTCCAATTAGGGGGGCCCCAGGGAGACTTCCGCCCCGGGCCTCGATAGCTGTAGATCCGCTGTTAGCAATAGTAGATACACAGTCGATAAAATTGATAAATAGGATCGTTCTCCTATTTTCTAAAGAAAAGGGAGACTTATAAGATAATTATGATGCCTGTTAACTGTTTATGTGTCTAAAATAATAAATTTTGAACTAATTAATAGATTTACATGCAATTTTATAGATACGTTCCGGTATTGAAGTCGACCTCGATGCATAATTTTAACATTACGACTTCGTCCATTTAAAAATAGAAAAATGGCTTTTCGGGTACGTAGAGAATTAGATTTAGTTTAAATTGATGATATATTTTAATCTCCAACTTTAATCAATCCAAACATAGCGGACATGTTCGGAAAGTAGACGATTAATTCTATCTTGAAGTGCTTGCTAGTGATCGAAGTGAGATAGCTTCCTTGCTAATCGATCCTAAGAAGTTGTAATCAGATTTAACTGAAAGCTAAAATAGAATTAAACTTTAAACTTTGCAATGGTTTTATGTCATTTTAATTCAAACAAAAATTTATTTTTCATTTTAAATAACTGTTAAATTGATTAAACTTTATTATATATTACTTTTTTATATATTAATAGTATATTATTATTTTTTGATTAATATGTTATCTTTTATATATTGAACTGCATATATTTACAGCATTCTTTTATAGCTAAAATATTTAAAAAATTATCAAGTTACCCCAAAAGTAATGTCGTTTTTATGTTGTACTTTTTTAAACGTGTCTCAGCTTGTCTAAACATGAAATTTTTTAGAGCTGAATGTTTGCTTAACATTATAATAATTAAAATTTTATTTTATATAAAATCAATCTTTCAATCGATGATTCATTATAATTTCAAAATTATTTTTTTCTGTTTTTACAGATTTTGAAATTATAAAATTCGCATTTGTTCTAATTTTATAGATGAGTAGAGTCTCCTTTTTTATATACAGTATATATAAAACTTAACGTATCAAATAGATTTATAAACATAATAAAAGTATCCACTAATTTTATATAAAACTCATACGCAACCTATCAAAATTTTATCTTATCTAGTTTGGTTAATATATTTTTGAAAATTAAAAAAAATTTTTTCATGAGGAATATTTTCACTTTCAGTTACAAAATTTAATTTTCCGTTTGGTGATATTATTTTTCTTAAATTTCATTGAGATATATATATATATACATATACAGGGACTATCAGAGTGGGATAAAAGGGGCGGTGGTCCCTTTTGCTCCACTCTGATAGCTCCTGTACAGTATAATCTAATTCTCGAGTTACGATTTCACGATTTTATTAAGCCTCAATTTTTATCTCAGTGTGTTTAAAAACCCCTTACTCACAGAGTAAGGGATTTTTAAACATATTAAGTTATAAATTGTTATAACCTCAGGGGTTTAAAAACCCCTTCTCCTGAATTAATATAAATTAATAGGGGAAGGGTTTTTAAACATATTGTGTTATAAATATAAGGGGTTAGAATATGCCCACTATCTGATCTCGCCTGGAGTAATAGGCTCCTAAAGGGGTCACCTTGCGTTGATGGTTTCGAGGTCCATCACTGGGGGCTTTCTTATTGGCTCCTATACGGAATCGGGATTGCCTCTGCGGTGCCCACATTCGTCACTGGGCGCCTGGACCCTACAGTGGAACCTACACTGATCCTGGACAATCCGGGAGGCTTTCCCGCCTTGTCTTCAAATTCGGTTTGCGCGCGTATCGTCTTCCGGGGAGAAGTTCTCACATAACCTTCCCTTTCCATAAGGAAGATTATGTGAGAACTTAACCTTTCCTATAGTTTAGAAAAAATATATTTGTATGTTTTTATATTTCGAGCTTCAATGTTTGACAAAATTTGAAGTTTTCTATCAACGTTTTCGCTTTTTTCGTTTGTCATTTTGTCATTTTGAAGGGCAATTTGTCATTTGTCAATTTTGTCATTTTGAAGGGCTCCCAAAATATTAATTGTCCTGGGCCTCACAATTTCTCTGAAAGGTCTTGTATATACATATATATTGAAGCATGTTAAGCATTGTTTCGTGTAAAAATTAGCAAGAAATATTTATAATACAGTATTCCAGTAAAAAATTTTCAATGGACATTCTAAAAATCGTAATTTTAAACATGTTTTTCTATATAATAAATAAATGATATTTGTTTTTAATATATATAGGTTATTTTCTTTATTTATAAAAGAAATAAAGGTTGTATTCCCTTTGAAGAAAGAACGAAATGATAAAAGTATAGGAAAGCAGAATCCTCCCAAAAGTAGTGTAGAAAGATTGCAGCATAAACAGGTTGCATGTTTAATCGCTTCTTATGATATCAGGTGAGTGATTTTTCATCCCTTTATGAGAGGAGAAAGTTCTTCTTTATAAAAGAGTGCATCCTGTATGGTTTGATCATTTGAAATATGAAAGAATTAAGAAGAGTATTGTATAGGAAAGTATGCAAAAATCTGCTAATCGATCGTTTACTAAAAGTGATCAAAATCGAATCACTTATTATGCGATAATAACGAATCAATTTTGATCATTTTAACTGTTCTGATCAATAATGGATTTATTTTTCATATACTGTATACATAAAGCATACCTTATATATACGTAGACATTTTTTACTATCTTTCTTTATTGTATAACCTGGATATGCTCTGTCATCTGCAGAAAAAAATAAAAAAATAATAGTATGTATTACACAAAGGAAAAATACGAAGTACTGTTATGTGCTGGCTATAAATCATTTTGTTACTTATCTATAGAGCTTTTATTTGCAGTGTTATCTACAATCTGCTCTATCTTCGGGTAAATGTGGTATCTTAGTAATAATTTATTTAAAACCGTAATAAAACAGTTTTTTTTTATCAACGTCAGTTAAAGTTATCCATCAGAAGATATTTCGTAAATCCACTTGTTAACGTAGTATTAAAAAACTCCAAAACATTTCGTCTTATAATCGAATATATAGTGCGAAAGCTCGAATATAAGACGACTCTTTCCTTTTGCTACTGATTTTCTTAAAATAGTCTCCATTTATATTATGGTTAATATATAAATTTCCTTCTTCCTCTAACATCATATCCCATTTAACAGGCAGAAAAAATTTGATTCTGATTAAAAAATCCCTTCTGTAGAAATCTGTTGAGTGATTCCATTACAGCTTTATGTGATTTGTACTTCTAAGTTTTTGCAAATTGTCACCTTCTCAGTCCCATATATGAAAAATGATTAAGGGTCAAAAGATTAAATATTAAAAAGTCAAAAAATTTCTTATAAAAATTTTAAACGTCATGGACAAAAATCTTTAAGATCTTTATATATTCAAACATGTTATTTATTTATATAACACTGTGTTTCTATCTCCATGGTAAACATATTTATAAATTTCTTAACCTTAATTAATCAATTATTTACACTTATCAAAATCGCACGTCTCTTCCTTGAAAAAATAAATTAAAACGATTTATAAATTAACATCCAAATATTTATAGTAACATGAAGTGCGAGTTCTTAGAAATTCGTTTATAAAACTTTTATCTTTCGAAATTAAATTCATTGGAATTTAAAAATCGTCCAAATAATCAAAATAAAATGTCTACTGAGCAATAAACTGGTAACTTATCTAATGTATCTTCTCTTCCAGAAAGTGACGTCAGTCAAACAGACGAATGTCGTCATTTTAGAGATAAGGATCATTCTTCAATGCGTTCTTCGATGTTATTTTAATTTTAATAAACTACAGTATTGACCTTAATTATCGATATTTTTGCCGAAATTAATCTTATGTAATATTTTTTCAATCCTTGGAATGATTTTAAATCGTCGTATGATGTTCAATGAGGCTGTTATAATCTAAACTTCACAGAATATGGTTAGCGTTTTATTTTATTTTATTTTTTTCGATTTCCTCAATTAAATAGTTGAAGAATTTATCGATAAAAGCATGGGCATGTTATAATCTATAAGCAAAAATTAACATATATTTAAACATTCGTGAGTTTTTTTAAATACGATGAATATTCGTTTCCGAACTTCTGACAATTTCCTCTAAAGTTATGAATTGTTGTTTTGTGTATGAATTCATTTAGATTTAATTAATCTGCCGAATCTGATTAAAAATATTTTTGACGGATACCAATTCAGGTTAAATTAGGTTAGTTAAGCAGCTATATCGCAAGAGAGAGATTCTGTATCTGGCGGCGGCCACTTATGAATCCATCACAGGCTGGCCAACACTCATGATGGGGTCAACCGGATAGTTGAAGAATGGTGTTCAACGGACCGGGCCAGAACTCCTCCTGAAAAACTTGAGGTTGGGACCCGGATTTGATCCCGGATCTTCTAGAGTGGTAAGCCACAGCTTTACGATGTGACCATCCAGTCGACGAGGCCAACTCAAAATGATGGAGTCAACTGGATAGCCATTTATGATGAAGTTAATTGGAAGGTTGAAGATAGAATTCAACGCGCCAGGTCGGGTCTCTCTTGAAAGAAACTTAAAATATGGAACTTAGAATTGAATCCGAATCCTCCAAGGAGATTTTCCTTTGTGTACTTTTACGCTGCTTTCCATGGTGTAGATACTAAACGGAGGGCCAGTCCATTTCCCCTCTACGAGTCGCCTACACCGCTGATGGGATCTTTTTTTGGTTAACAGATGACGCTATATTCCATTCATTAAGAATACT
>WUQG02014122.1:0-11734 GCA_011317285.2 Androctonus mauritanicus | reverse complement strand
ACTTAATGGTTTAGTATCATATTGTTCCATGATTTTAGACTATAGTCAAAGAATGTCTCGTAAAAGAAGTATGAAACTGTGTGATAAAAATCATTGTATAAATGATTTTAGTGATACTGAAAAAGGCTCTTGGATGCAACAACGAATTGAAAATGTCACAGGTATTGCTGAAAGTTTAAAAGAACAAGTACAGTCATTAAAAATAAATCTTGATAAAGAAAAACCAGATTTAATTGTTCAATGTAACAAAGTGCTAGATAGAATTTTAAATAAGCATATAAGACAGTTAAGGAATGTTGTGGAAAATACTAGGGAAAGAAAAACACCTTCCCTTCTTAAAGAAAGGAATTTGTTAAACTCTCGTAAATATATCAAGACAGAAGAAGATTTAACAAAAATTGATTCATCTCTTACAGGTAAAATTTCCAAAGAAAATGGAATGGAAAACTGTTGTATTGAAAGTGATAGTGATAGTTCTGAATTTAGTGATGATAAAGATTCTAAAGAAGAGATAAATGATGCTGATTTTTCTTTAGAACATAATGCATTTCAATCTGACAGTTCTGATGGAAATAGTGATGAAGAGGATACTAAAAAATTAAACGATAGTATTATAGATAAAAAAAATGAATCTGCTGAATTATCAGAAAGTTTTTTTAATAATAACTGTGAATTAAAATCAACTGATTCTGATTTAATTAATAAAAACAAAACAGCAGAATCTAAAAATGATATATCAATTTGTATTAAAAACAAAAATGAAGAATGCAAATTTACAGATAATGGAGAAAATTCTCTATTGATAGATGAAAATAAGAACAATATATTAAATACTTTAAACAAGAATGTTTTAAATACAACAAAACTGATATCAACATCAGAAAATCATAAAGAAAGTAGCAATGATGATAAAATACACAGTTATGAAATGAATACAGAAATATCAAAAAATAATAACAATGAAAAAGAAAATGAAAATAACAATTTAAATTCAGATAAAAAATATAGCAAAAATTTAATAGTAAGTTCAGGTGATGAAAATGATGACAATATTGATATTTTTAACAACAAAGACAATGATCAGCATGGATTGTCTTCACAAGAAATTATTTCAAATTCATTATTGCTTACAGAATCAAATAGTTCAAGTGAATCAGAAAATAAAAGTATTGATAAGAAAATAAAGAATGAAGCTGAACAGAAAAAAATAAAATCTGAAAATGAAAAGATTAAAGAAAAGTTATTGGCAGATGATTCTTCTGACAGTGAAACAGAACCGTTTAGTCTTCCAGAAATAATATCAACGAATAAAGAGCATTTTAATAGTGATTCTACCACAGAAGTTTCAACTACTCAGTCTGATTCAGATTCAAATACTTCTGAAGAATCTAAATCAGATTACTCTGATCATAAAGATGATAAATTACAAATGGCTGTGAAAATTCAGGTTGAGAAAGTAGATGATAGAACTTTGGATGACACAATTGAAGATCTTCCAATGGATGAACAAAAATCAGAAAAATGTGATAAAAGTGCTGGGAGAAAAAATAAAAATGAGATTAAAACTTTAGATAATGACATAGATAAAGAAATAGATCGTCTTGCAGAGCTTTCTACTTTAGAAATGAAGAAGAAGAAAAATCTAGCTGTTGATGATGACAGTGAATTAGAAGATATGAATGAAGAAGTAGATACCAAAATTGATGATGAAAATCCTAATAAAAATGGTGAGAATTAAATTATAAATTGTAAAATTATATAATGATTATTTTAAACGATTTATCTTTTATGATCTGTAGATTGGAAAAATATTTCATATATAAAAATAAGGTTTTGTAAAGAATTTTTCAAATGATAAAATTCCATGAATTTCTGGATAAAAGAATCATGAATTCTTTTATCCAGAATTCATGGAATCTTTTCAGACATTTTGAATAGCAAAATTTCTGAAATTTGAAATCTTATGTCTAAAATCTAACAAAACATAAAATTGTAAAAATATAAATAAATATAGTAAAACCTGTCTAAGCTGGAATCCCAACAGACCAGAAAATTTTTCTACCTTAAGACAGTTTTCCAACTTATATAGGTTTCATTCTGGAGGGGAAAAGAACATTCAATACATTTACATTATATTATTATTGAATAATACTTATTTTGGTAATATATAAATAAAATATACCACCAAATTACTGTATTAGCCTATATAATAAAATGCATAAGGAATTTTTGAAAAACAAATAAACTGGACATATAATGCTGTATTAGAAAACATGCAACAAGTAGGACTGAATATAAAGTTTTATTTTACAAAAATTACAGAAATTTATTTTGACTTCTACATTTCATTAAGAATTTTTTTATTTAACATGCTTCTCTTTCCATCATTGTATATATTTACAAAAGTTTTTCACTAATTTACATGTCACTGAGATGGTCAGAAAATTTTTCTAATGCAGACAATTTATTCACAGCATCAATAAAATTTCGTATTTTTTCTGTTTCTGGAAAGTCTCTTTCCAGCTGTTTTCCCTGTCATCTTCATTTTTAGAATTTTCTTCACTTCTTGACTAGATCAAATCACTCATAGTTTGATAACCTGTTTAAAAGGTTTTTTTCAATGTTGACATGATCTTCAGCATTTACCTGCATATTAATGTCTTCAAGCTGTTCTATAAATGTCCGAATTTCATCAAGGTGCAATACTTCTGAAAATTATTCCATTTCTTGTTCGGGTTGACCAATAGTTTCCAGAGGCAGATCATTAACTTTGGGGGCCCTCGACTAACACAGTTTGGGGCCCTATCCAATTAATCCAAATTAATCTAATGGTGAGAATTACACTAAGCTAACATGCTTTAGAGGAACTAGACTTGCATTCCCATTCCAACATTGCCACATTATTTGCATAATTGACAAATGACAAAGTATATTTTGATTTTACAGATTACTGATAGAGCCATATTTACTATTTATCATCATTTAAAACATTGATATTTGATATTTTATTCAAATTCAGTAGTGTTGCAAACCAATGATTTAAACTATATCTAGGTATGAAAAAATTTTGTATAATTTATTTTTTCTTAAAATTTTAATTTAAATTGTTTTTATTATTATTATTTTTGACTGTGAAGGGACCCTTTGATTGAATGGGGCCCTGGGTTGCAACTCATAAATATCAAGCTTAAATCTGCCCCTGGTAGTTTCAAATTCAAAACCCCACTTTTCTTAAATATTTTTGGATGAAGATAGAATCAATTTTTTTATATACATTATCAATTCATTGAATAGCATCCAATATGGAAATTTTTTTTAATTAATTCATTCACTGAAGAGCTTGAACAGCTCTTCAGTGAGTGAAAGAATGTTTTGCGATAAGTGGCTCCAAAACATTCTTTCTATAATAAGTTTTCATATACTAGATAGCACTTTAATCCATAGATTGTGTTACACTGGAAATGTTAAAAGGAAAAAAGTGTAATTTTGTGTTTGAAAATTCTAAATATGGATGACTTGCAACATTATCTAAAAATATTAAAATTTTCTATTTCTCCTTCATTTTCATTTATTCTAAGAAGCCATTCTTCCATTAAATCCTGTCATCCAAGTTCTCTTATTGGCACACCATATAACAGGAAGATCTTTAATATTTATGTTCTGAAAGTAATAAGGCTTTACAGATTTTTCCAATCACTAAAGATTTTGATAGTTTCTCATCAACAAATCCACACATTAGTTAGTGTTCCTTTCGATTGTTTTCCTCCAATGCATTTTTCATTCTTCAATGTTAAGGTTTTCTTGGCAATGCTCTAGTTTCATCACAGTTTGCTGCATTAGTAGGATCATAATGTCATTACAATTTATTCAACTTTTTCTTCCACTCAACAACAGTTTGTTGGTTTATCACATTTGCTTCCCCACACACTTGATTGTATGTTATGTTATACCTTAAACGAAAACATTGTAGCCATCTGTTGGAGGCTATAAATATTGTTTTCCAAGTTCTGCAGCAATTAATTTTGCCTGAGTTTGTAAAATAGAGTCCAGTATAGGAAAATTGTGTGTGTGTGCATCAACAAATCAATCATAGAGAATACAATTTAAATCTTCATTTCCTATTATTATTAATCTACATTTGAACTTGCATTCCTTTTATCTAATAGCCATTATTGTTTTATTTTATCCTTGTGCTTTAGAATTTTCATAATTTGAAATTTTCCACATTTGAATTTAATAGTCACTATTTTAGATTTCATTTTATCTTTTTTGCTACATTCGATGAGAGCTATTTTCAACTATAATGGTAAAATGTTAATCTTTTGTCTGGTCATATCAAGAAAACAGCAAAAACACAAAAGCAATAATGAAAACAAAACTTTCCAAACAAAAATAAAAAACAAAATTGAAACTAATTAAAGGGCCATGTTGTTGCATATTATAGCTTGATAAATGCCAAAATTCAACCCAGGCTATAAGCTTGACCTCAATTCTGATAAAAAGAATTTTCTAAGTTTATTCAAATTAAGTATCATTAATTTTCTATAATATTTGTACTGTATTTGGCTGTTTGATTAAATGATATGCAGTACTGTAATTGAATTACTGTAACTACTATAACTATAACTTTACTATAACTAACAATAATTTAAAATTTCAGAATAGACAGTTTCATATTCTAATTCTAAAATGAAAACTTATATGAGAAAAAATTATTTTTTTCCATTTTATGCAGATTTTTTTTATTCAGTAGAATTTTAAAATATTTCGTTTCCATGTTAAGACAGTTTCCTGTTAAACAGATATTTTCCTCACTATTTTTATGGAAATTGTTTGGGAATAAAAATATTTTCCTTGTTGAACAGATTTCTGGCTTGTATAATGTCCAGCTTAGACAAGTTTTATTTATAATAATTATATTTTCAAAATGATAGTAAGTTGAGTTAATTAATGTCAGTTATTGCACATAGAATGGAAATATTAAGTTCTCATTCCATGTACATGAATTTATTATTTCCTATGACTCAACAAATTTAGATTTTTCTTATTTAGTATGCTGATAGGTTTCTCTATTAACCTGTTGACATCCAATGATGCATATACATATCAACGAACAAGAAATGATAAAAAAACAATTAAAAAAATTCATTCCTGAGTTATGAAGTGCAACTATTGTGGAATGGTTTTTTTTTGCATTCATTTGCATTCATTGGATGAAAGTATGTGCTTCTGATGATGAGTTCTAAATTTTCCAATTGCTGAAATTTCTTTTTAAATTCTGTTCTAAAGATAGAAAATGTGAATGGATTGAATTCATAAAATTTGGATTATTTTTCATTGAATCTTATTGATTCTGCTTTCTATTTTATTATATTTTAGTAATCTTATTTTGATTTTTGGATGAGATAAATCTATTTTTGAAATTTTAACTAAAACATGGAATTTTAATGTGAAACATGGAATTTTAACTGTAAAATTCATAAAATTGAAAAAATTTTGCCAATAATGTAAAAATTTTTGTTAATTCTGTTAAAATATACATTTTAACTTATTTAGTCATTTATTGCTTTACTTTTACAGATAATTTAGTAAAATATGAGAAAATCCTAATGTAAACAACCCCAAGCTATGAAAAGGGGCATTGCACTTTTATTGTTTTGTGGTATCGAGTTGTTTTGTAGGAATTCACAGTCAAGCCTACTTTACTGTGTTGCATGTAGTATTGGGTGTAGTGTGTCAACAAAGCATCTCAAAGCTAATTAAAGTAGGGTATAAAATATTATAGCTGTCTGTGTACGAGAGTGGACGATTTTCATAAAGGTCACATATTTTTGGTTATAAATTTGAAAATTTATAAAAAATTAAAATAAAAATTATTTAAATAAAGAAAAAACATATCAATAAATATATTTTATTAAGAAAATGACAATATTTTAATAAATTTTTCTCATTTTTCGACTAATTAACTAACTAAATTAATTAAAATTTGCATAATACTTTGTTTTTTTATCAATAATTCTTAAAAGTATTATCCAATTTTCTTCATTCATACTTTACTTTATTCATAAGACTTACTGCTATCAGAAAATGCCAAACATTTAGTTGGATGACTAAGATTTCATATAAAAAAAATTGTTTCTCTAGTCTCATGTAAATGAATGATATTTATGAAAGAAATAAAATTTGCAAAAAATTTGTTATATCATTAGAATCGCAATAAAAACCAATAAATTGTGAAAATTTCAAAAAATTTCAATGAAAATTAAATGAGATTTTGCAGTTCTAATTTTTTGCATATTAATTAGGTTTGTTTTAAAAAACCCGTGAACCTGAATAGGTCAAGTTAGGGATAAAATTTAGTTCTATCTATAAAGGATTTTAATTATAAATAATTTTTTTGCAATGAATATAGAATAAACAACTGATGTTCATTAAACAGATTATAGTTTCATGTATGCTTGCCATTAAGACAAATTTGTAATAAATGAGAGATATTTTTCAATAAATTAATAAAATTTAATAATATTTTACAGTTTAAATAATTAAATAATTGATATTATTGCTTATCATAGTAATACATAAATGTTTGTAACTATTTTGAATGAGAAACTGATTTAGAATTTCATAAATAAAATTTTAAATTAAAGAATAGATATAATTCTATACAATCTTATAGAAATTTTAAGAATTAACTGTCATAAAACAAAAAATTTTAATAAATTATCATAATTTAGAGAGTAAAAATTTTCATGGCTGCATTCTAATTTATTTTATTTAGATAAAAATACAAACATTACAATAGATATTACAGGAAAGATTATATAATAGAAGAATATAAAATTTTATGATTTTATTTAAAAATAATTTTATTAGATAGAATCCTAATAACAAACAAAAAATGTTTCCAAAAATAAAATTTTTGATAGCATTGGACAAAATACATATGCAAATTATAAATCTGAAAAATAAAATCCAATCTGACCAAATAATGAAGCTATCAAAATTTATAAAAATGCATATTTTTGCATAAATTAATACTTAATTACATATTTTACCAAAAGTGGAATTGAAAATAGTTCCTAATGGAGAATATTAAAATGTATCATCCTTTAATTCATAATGTAATGTACTTTGAAGCTAATATAAAATTGACAAATACACAAGAAAACAAACAGGTCTAATTAAGAGAAAAATTTATTTCTTCAAAAATATTTTGACCTATTTTTGGAATTATCCTCAGTACATCTGAGAATGACCTCAAGAGTAAATCAAAAATATTACTGAAAAATAAATATTTCTCCTGATTAGAGATGTTTATTTTCTTGTGTACACTTTAACTTTAGTTTGCAAGAGTAAAGTATTTTTGAAAAATACTTTTAATTGAATTCTCATAAGTCTGAGACTAAATTACCATTGATTTAAAAGCAAAAAATTATAATGTGTTCTGAGCCCAAAATTATTATTCATTTTTCATTAAAGTATCTGAAATATCATCTAGTTATATAAACAGTGATAAAATTTCATCAATAATTAGTGTTAATTTTTATAATACAAATTAAAAAAGTAATTTTTTTAAAATCCATAATAAATCATCTGAAGAACTGGGTTCAATTTCAAATCCCATATTTCTATGTTTTTAAAAGATATAAAACTAACCCATTGATCTCCTTTAAAGACCTATTATCGATCCAGTTACAATGTATAAAATCTGTGAATAGTTCTGCTGTTTAATAAACTAATTGGAGAGAGAAAAAATTAAAAACAAGAAAAAATTTTCCAATCAGCATTGATACTTACTGTCGTTTAGCATTTTCAATAAATTATTCTTTTTGTGAAAATAATTGATGATGAATATTTCATTTTGAACATTATCAAAAATTAATGATATATATTCTTTTCATTTTTTTATGCTGCTTTCCGTTCTACTTCCAATATCTCATCCCTATATGATGAGGCATATTAAGGTATCCGTGAACTATTTACAGGTATAATGGAGTTGGATGTAAGGTGAAGGATATAAACAAGCCAAGACTCTCCTCTTGGTAAAATCTGCAGTTTGTATCTGGAAATAAACCAGGGTGAGAGTCAATACTATATGAAGCAGCCACCCTGCCAATATTGGAGGAATAAAGTATATTATAGACACAAACTATATTGTAGACACAGACTGAGTTAGGACTGCTCATATAAATTTTGAAATATTAAGATCTGGATTTGATCCAGGTTCTTCAAGTGAAAAGCTGAAATCTTCCACATTACTGATTCATCCAACTGTATGTTATATTGTAATTTGACAGATTACACTTCAAATATAGAAGAAATAAAATAACCATCAAATTTTAAATAAATATACAGCTATTCTCCAACTTACATAATAGTTATGTTTTTCATAACTGTATTCAGGTTTAATTTTATGTATGTTGGAAAAATAATATTTTAACAGAAATTCTGGATTAAATGTTTCTGTAGCTAGGTGACTATAATGATTGCATTTATAAACATTATGCTGCCATATTGCTCCTAATTGAAAATGAAGCAATGCCATGTGAATTGATATCATACCAGTAATTTGATACTAAAGATTAACAAACAATATACAAAAACATGAATCAAGTAATATGAAGTTTTAATAATGTAAATTAACATATTCAAACTTGTTGCATACAAATACAGAAGCACTTTTTGTTATATATCTGGAAAAATTAAAAATAATTATGAAAAATAGTTTGTATATAAAGTCAAATTTATATAAATTGCATATTAGGAAATGACTATATGTTAAAAAATTTGAAATTGTTCTGATTTATAATGTAGTCATTGACATCCTTTATTATTATTTATTAATAAGAAGTACCTTGTTGAAACTTTTGCTTATTATAAATTTTTCTTAAAATTGGAATAAAGTTTTATAAATTGAATTTTGATAAAAGTTATATTTATTTGTAAAATTGGAATTTCACACATTGATATCTTATCAACCAATGTTGACCTATATTTATCAAGAATCACCCTTGTGATGAATTGCATTTTTCCAAATAGCAGTTCCAATAAAATAATAGTGATATAATTATTTCATAAAATGATAATATTGCTTTATTTATTATTTGCATAATTGATGAATAATGTAAATCAATGAGTTGAAATACAGACTTAAAAAACTTGTTTCGATAAAATTGGCAATAACTTATCTAATATAATTAGTCTTATGTATGAAAAAGAATCTGTTATAACAATTTTTTTGAAAATAAAAAAAATATATTTGTAAATTGACTTCAAATAAAAGAGTACTATGTATATTAATACTCTGCATGGTTCCGCTCCCTTTTCTGTTAACATTCACTTTCTCTGTACAACTGAAGAAGGGCAGTCCAGCATGAAAGTGCTTCTGCATCTGTTATTTCTTTAAAGTGTGATAAGTTAGTTGAGATACTGTTTTATTTTTGTTTTATTATTTTAAGGACCTAGTTATAAATTCAATTTATTTAGTTATATTTTATATAAGTAAAAAAAAATTAATATAATTTCTTTTATTATATGGATAATTTCTATAAAATTTTGAATATATTGATTCTGATAAATTATATTTATGGTTTGGAAACAAGAATCCAAAAATAAAAAATAAAAAGAGTTTAGAGAAATTAATTCATGAAAACTGATTTTAGAAGAAATAAAAGAGCAGTTACAGTATTAAACAGAAAAGAATCTTTTATTTCTGTCTGCTTAGTGCTGTACTGCTCTTTTATTTCTTTTATAAGTGGCAGAATGTCTACAACTCTAGTAACTGATTTTAGAAGATTCAAGAATTTGTATTTGAGCATGTGATATTTAAACAAATTGGATTTGACAAACTGATATTTGAACAAATGAAAATTAGATAAGATTTGAGTAAGTTACAATTAGAAAAACATAAATATGTCTTTGAGGTTGCTCAATGTTATGAACATTTTTTGAAAATTGCCAGTCACTGTTAAAATTCATGTGATATTCATGAAATTTTTAAGTGTTGAACATTTAATAGTGTTATTTATATAAAAAATTTTCATAAAATTGTAATGTCTTATGTGATATTTTAATTTCAAATGCTAATTGGATAATTGCTATCATAAAAAAAAATTTCTTTTGAGCATATTTTGATGATATAATTATTAATATAGCTTTAGACAATATTTTTTTTAACTTTTTTCTGTTTTTTAATTATAGTCAAAATATAAAATCTATTTCTTTAATTGATAATTGTAAAGTTTATAAAATTTTTATATATTTGAAATTTTTGTTAAAATTTACATATATGAATGGTGTTGATATGTCAAATCTATAATATATTCTAAATAAATATATATTGCTAAGAATATTTTTTTCCTTTAACTTGAGAATAATGGTTTAACTAATATAGTTCTATATTTTATAGAAACAGCAAAACAGCAAATAAAAAAAATAAAATCTAAGGAAATAATTTCTTCTGATTCTGATTTTGATTCTGATAATCAGTTATTAGAAAAAACAACAAAAAATTTTGATCAAGAGAAATCCAAGGTAAGATGAAATTTATTTAAATTGACATAATTTAGGATATTTAACTTTTATCATGTAAATCAATTAGTCACTGTTTAAGGATGCTAGCATTTTTACATTACTCTCCATTAATAGCCTGAATTATTTATTATAATTTTATTTTTTATTGAAAAAATATTAAAACAAATTGATTATACCAATAAATTTTTAAATAAATTCTAAATAATTAAAAAATTTTTTCTAATGAAATTATAAAAATGATGATATTTTCATTCATAGTTTTTTTAACAAAAAAAACTATGAATGAAACTTTTAAATAATTCAGAAAACTAATTTTTTCTGAATTGTTTCATTCTGTTTTTTTACATACTATGAATGAAAATAATTCAAAAAAAGATAATTTTCTGTATTTTTATAAAAAATAATTAATAATCTAGTACATTTTCTGATTAATATATAGCTTTATAAACATAAACTTCATAAATATAATACATAACTTTTATTATTATATAAAATATTTTGTTACTGTTGAAAACATGTTGTTGTAAATCCACTTGGTGATCATATCCTGATATTTGACCATGAATTGTATATAAGTTATAACTAAGAAAGGATCTAAGCTAAATGGTTTAAAAGTTAAAATGTAAACAAAAATATAATTAATATTTAACAATTTTCTATTATTTAAAATGTGCAGAGTCTAAGAAAATGGTAGATGTGGCAATTTGGTAAAATAGAAATCATCAAAGATTTAATTTATTTTAAATATAATAAAAAAATTAAGTTGATGATAGGAAAAAGCAATAAATTTTCTTTAAAATTTTAATTTTTTTTTAATTATAATGAACATTAATGATTTTCTGAAAGAAAAACAACATAGAGATTTTTATATCAAGATTGGACTCAGTAAATACATTTTTATTGACTGTGACACAAAATTCCTTTGACTCTGACTATACAAATTTGATGATAGCTATATTCTGCTTGTATAGTTAATTTATTTAGAAAATTTCTTTATAAAGTTACAAATAAAATAAGTCAAATTATGTATAAATTTGATAATATGTGATATTATATATATGTCAGTCTATATAGCACTCTTAGCAAGTATAAACATTTTAATTTGCAAAACGTTTTCGGACCTACTAAGAGTCCCTTGTCAGTACACTATACGACTGAAGAACTTAACAGCTTAAGATACAAGAAAAGAACAATAGAACAT
>WUQG02014111.1:0-11736 GCA_011317285.2 Androctonus mauritanicus | reverse complement strand
AAACCGGACCCCCTCCAGTTGCCTAAATCGGACTCCTTATTTTTTCATGTGTAAAGTCTACCTGTATTTGTACACACTCTTATTCTTTTGGAATTCTATTGCAGATTGTGCTGGGGCTGAAAAGGACGTGTACATCTGTGTACATCTGTGATTTTTGTCGCTAAACGATTTAATTTAGTTATACATTTTTTTGTATCTTTTGGAATACTTTCTGTATCTTTCTTTAAAAAAGTAAAACCTGTAATTGTTATATTACACTTAGATTTTGAAACTAGAATATGTTTTCTCTGATTTAATACCCTTTTCTAATTTTGTTTGGTCTTATTCCGGCAACTATTTTTCAAATCGCCAAAGTGTAAGGTTTTTGAAAATAATTTTTTTTATACTAATTTTTAATTATATGTTCTAAAAGTAAAATGTAAATGGTGCATAACATTATAAAGTTAATATTACATGCTTTTAAAACGTAATTTTTTACTATTTTTTATTTTTTTTAAATCAAAAACAAAATGGGGGTCCGGTTTTGGGCACTTTCCTCTATATATATATATCAACAAAAAATAAAGAATTTTTTATGATAATATAAATAAAAAAAAATCATTAGTATTATGCTAATTTCATTAAACGGCGTAATAATGAGTAAAATTGTTATAAAAATGTATTTTTGGTTATTAAATATACATTGTGAAGTAAAAATGCATATTTATCAATGAAAAACACAAATTTTCGATAGCGAGCTATATAAGCGATCAATAATATTAAGTTAATTTTATTTAATGACGTAAAAATAAAGATTATAAAGTTATAAAGACTGGAAAGACATTTTATGGCATCACAATGTATTCCTATCACCGTAAAGCAACAACAGCGAGAAAGTTATGACCATGCAAATGATATTGTATATATTAAAATAAACTGACATGTTTTACATAGTGACAGGTTTAAATGCAGCAATTTCAATCACTTAACTTATCTAGAAAGTACTTACGTGCTTAAAAAGTAAACATGCTAGAAAAATACGTATTAAAGATCTCTTTGTAAAAATGTGAATCAATTACTTCGTTTTAAAAGTTGATTTTTCATTATCATATAATGAAAAAAATAAACTCGAAAATTCTTCTCTTTCTTTCATTACTTTCTACGTATCAAAAACTTCATTTTTGGAAGTACCTGTTTATTCCCAGTGGAAAACACAAAGTATCGCATTTAATTAAATTTAGTAAAAGATGCATAAGGTTAGAAAAACAACTTTTTTTACTAAAAGAAGAAAAAGAAAAAAAAAAAGTCTTTTTAAATTAAAAGCGGTATGTTGTAAGCTTATAACATAAAAACTTCTATCCAAAGAAGAAAAAATAAAAATAATAACAATAAAAATAAATTCCCTTATACAATAAAAAGAAAAATATATATATATTTTAATTATTAAAAATATATTTTTTTTTTCGTATTTCTTTTGCAACTTTCATGCAACTAAGTTTTATTTTTAATTTTACGTAATTATTACGCAAACTTTTTCTTTGCGAAGGATAACTTGAGTTGTTTTTTTTATTCAGAGAAGGTATTTATTTAATAACATCCCTTATTAGAGGCTACTAATTTTATGAGATTATCAGAAAATAATTTATAAAAATATTAATTGTGATAAAAAATAAAATATGATAAGAAACGAAAAAAAAAAGTTATCATACTAATAAGAAATCTCGATTAAAATTAAAGATAAACAATTGATAAATGTGCTTGAATGTTACCCGAAAAATTACAAATTATAGTGATTTAATTTTTTTTTTTTTAGCATAAAGAACAAAACAGTACAAACTGTAAATAAATTACGATTTAGTTTCTTTGCAACTCGTTTATTTGCTTCGTTTACTTTTGTTTTACAAAGTAAATTTTTAAAAGATAATATTCATTAATTTCAAATCACATTAAGTATGACGAAAAACATTAACAGGAATAAAATTTTCCTAACGAATTTTTTTCAACTGTAAAATATAATTTTAACAACGTTTAGTAATAACATTAAACCTGTGAAGTTGCAACAGAAGTGAGAGAAAGAAGAGGTGAGAGGGAGGGAAACAAAAAAAAAAAAAAAACGAGATCCAAAGTGAGCTTTCTGAATTAAAAAGAAATTTGCAGCAAATCCAATTGTCCGTTTGACAGAGATGAAAAAGCCGACAGAAAATAATCCTTCAGGAATAAGCATTAATTAAAAATGAAGAGAAAGAAGATCTGCGTTAATAGACTTTCTCTATCACAGTTAACAAGAGGAAAAGTAATTTCTATAATTGCACTTTAATTATTCTTGCCTGAAGCTATAGTCATTAGTTTTGGTCTTTCCTGTTGTGTGAAACGAGATATTACAAGTGTACCTAGTTTAAATTGAAGTAGAAAATATAGTTTCTGACTAAGGTAAATGATTAACAAGAAAATACACGACGGTGATAGAAGTACATCTAGTTTCAGATAGTAATCCCAAGCGTGTCAGGATCTCTGCAAACAGCATGACAGTTTGATGAGCTTCAGCATTTCACTTCTGTTCTTTTGATCAAGCACGAAGAATTACACGAACGGAATTGAAAATAAAGACTATCTTTATAGAAAAGTCTATTCTTCGATGGAGAAAGTCATTTTAAATCGGTTTATTAAATTATCTTCGTATTTTGCCTCGGTATAACTTTATTAATCGTCCACAACCTAATTACTAACATTTAATTAGAATCTAATTTGTTATATTACTTTATAATTATGTTTATGCCATGATAAATTAATCAGTTAGTTAATATTTTAATATTATTTATAAAGATAACATTTTCTGAATGATTTAATTTTTGATACACGTGTATAGTAAACTTATTCTTTCATTGAAATAGTGCTCTAATTTTATTTAAATAACAGAAAAATCATTAATTTTTTGCACTAAAATTTACTAAATTTTTGTATAACTCAAAAACCCGTATGTTCTGAAAAAGTCCTGAAAGCTGTTCCCATAAAAAAAATTAGAAACAATAATTTTTTTGCTTCTAATACAAAAATTTCTTTAAAATTATATTAATATTATAGAATCATGGCGATATACACCTTACACGTAGTGTGAATTAATGATGTATTCTCAAGAGTAATCCTATGAATAACAATGAAGAACATATTTCTGTTATTTAAACTAGAATTTAATTAGATTTGTGCTAATTATAACACTCTCCGTGGACGTTTAATAATTATCCATTAAAAGTTCATACGTAAAGTGTAATTTCTTGTCATTGTTGTATATGCACTATATAAATCATTATACATAAAATCTATATCTATCTGTATTGAAAATAGTTTATTCTATCCAATAATAAACTGTAATTAACAATCAATTGTAACGTAATAATAATCTATGACATAAGATATATTAGTTATGACGCAACAATGTGCTATGACGCAACACAATTTATGTCACAGCAAGTATTGTATCGCAACAATAACTTATGAAATGTACAATACCTCACTATTCTTGCGTCATAATCTTTTTATTATTTTTTTGTTCTGTGACGTAAATACTTTTCGGAATTCGTAATAAATGCTTTCAAACGTAAACTGATATTTGTATTTTTAAATAAATAAACTATCAATATTATTTTTTCGCAGTACAAATCCATATTTATCATATTAAAAACTGCCATAAAACAACTTTAATTTTTTTTTTTTTTTTACATTAGCAGCTTAATTATCGAAAGTTAATTGGTAAACTTATTGGATTTCTGGAAAATACTTAAGATTTATAAATCTTGCAAAACTGCAGAAAACCATAAAACGATGATAACTGAATAAGTATAATTATTGGGAGACGAAACAGCTGCACTACAGTATACAACAATATCATAATTATCTTTACATTCAAGTTTCTGATTAAGTTTTAGATAATATTTTGTCGCTCGTTTCATTTCAAAAGTTTCGAATTACTTTCAGGAATCAAAATATTGTGAAATCTAATACTTATTTTGATGAATATCTACCAGTAACACTAGGTAATTAACATTCAGGAGGGCGATAATAATCATTAAACTCTAGATATATTACTACTGAAAATATCATTATTTTGCAAAATTATTCAGGCAAGTTTAAAAATGAATAAAAATTAAAAATAATAAATTCATTAACTGGTTGGATTTTTTAACGATCTTTAAAAAAAAAAGAACAATAAAAACTTTCGCATTATAATATTAACGAAATAAATACAGATAACTTTAAACAAAAAAAAAAAAAATTTAACGTAAATGCTTTCTTAATTTATTTAAATTTCATACATGTTTAAGATTAGATACACATAGTTATAGAAAAATCAATTTAGTTTTGGATAAAGTTTTCCTCCTTTAAGATAATTGATTATATAAATCAACAAATTTACTTTGAATAATTGATTAGACATTCTCTAATTTCTTTCGTTTCTCGAAATGAGACCTTTCCTCATTAAAGTTAATAGCATTTAGAAGTCGAAAATCGTTTTAAGTACTTCAAATTATTAACACATATCAAAAGAACGTAGTTTTCTCTATTAAAACTATTCGATTATGAAAACTCAAAAGAATATGCGATGTCATAAATATAGTCTTACCTCTCTAGTTAATGTTTAATGTTCATTGTGTAGAAAATTTTAATTAATATTTGAAGAACGGTTAAATTTATTCAAAGAAATTAAATGAGAGACAAAATAGAGAGAAAGTTGGCAAGAAGTGATTGATAATTCTGTAATCGTCTTATGTATAAAACATTAATATTCTCATGTGTTCTTAATGTGGCAATGCGTTAACACATCATTGAAAGTAATAATCTTCATCAATTAATAATTATGTTTGTTCTTAACGTTATTTCATGCATATGTGAAACGGATATCTCACTTAAATATTCCTCGAATTTTCATTTTCTCTGTTCCTAAAGTATCTAATATCCAAATGCATAAATAATAAATTATTTTATTATTAATTTCAATAAATGTAGTTATTAACCGAGTGTAATAAATATTTTGTTTTCTCTCATAAACAATTAAAAAAAAAAAAACTTACTTATCTTTTAAAATTATTAAAGATAATACAGATTTAAAATCAAAAGAATTATTTTTGGTACAAAAATTGAAGAGTTTTCAACCGTTTAATATGGAAAATGCAAAACTTATATCTAAAATTTCTACGATATTCAAGCAAAATTCAACATGTGTTTGACATTGGTTGGAGAGAAATATACTTACGTGCATAAATGGAAAGACAATAAATTTCATTTCCTTTCAAAGAAACGCCATAGTAAAACATAATGTAAGATAAAATAAGGGATACTTTATCTCTAAAACAACCAAACTCATTCTAGAATAGAATTCGGCATGGGTGATCTTACATTCATCTCTCAATTCGTGTGTGTATATATATATATATATACATATGTAACATCGATCGCGAAATATTGTTTAACGACTCGAGGCCTGTAAAATTTTTACACTTATCTTTTTATCAATAAAATTTTACACGAGATTTCTATATATATTTTTCTTTTTTTCCTCTCTTTCTACAGCGATGAGTTTGATTATTATTAAAAGTGATTTAGTTCATCTAAAGATTGTTCCATTATGGAAGTTATCTTTATTTATTTTCTCCATCTGTGATGGAATAAGAATTACTTTTTAAGACTTTTGCTCTCGTCTATCAATAAAATATGAACTGAACTCATATTACAGAACGATAATCAACAATAAGAGAGTATCATATGTTTCTAGTTGTTGTGTAACTTGATATTCTGTTCTTTTCCATTACAGAAACGTTCTGAGATTGCTATTTTTGGACGGAAATGTTTGGAATTAGTTTCAAACTTGTAGAAATTTGGAAATTTTTTTACGTTACAGTATTCCTAATAATCGATTTACATGTCTGAATTTTGGCGACTTTAAACTAATAAAAACTTATTATATTCTTCTAACTGATACAAAAAAAAAAATACCTTTCTGAAATGGTTTAGTGCAGCATTCGGAATGTAATGCTTGAAACTTTACGAGCAATGGATGTTGGAGGAACACAAACGACCATGAATTGCAGTAGCAAGATTCTATCTTTAACAAATCTCCAAGGCTTGAAATCAGATAGTACGAGATGTATGAACCTGATGGACAAGCTTTAGAAAATCCTTCGTTATCGCACTACTCCTATAAAATCATCCCCGAGAAACTCTTTAACGGATCCGAACAAGTGGAGTAGTCTCCATTATAATTTTTTTTTAAATTTGATAATATCGGCATTGATTTTCTGTTGAAGATATTCACGTAGAATACATACTATCTGACTTGAATTTTGTAAATTTCCTGAAGTACTTTACTTTATTTCTTTCTAATAGATTTTTAAGTCATTCTAGTAACGTATAATGCGCAAAACGTCTGTATGTCTAGTTGTACTGAAGTTTCTCTAGCTAAAATTCCGAATTTTAAAAAGATTATGTAAATTAATACTACTTAATATCGAGATAAAGTTGTGAAAATCATTATTCCACGGGCTTAACCTTTTTTAACTCTATTCTTAGAATATGTAGTGTAATTTTTTCGATAACTCGAATTATGTGACATACAATTGGGATTATTTAACATTCCGTTAACCATCCGTTTTGTCTGAATGAATTTTTTAAACATTTGACAACATTCTAAACAACTCGCCATTGCTAGAACAGTAAAGTCATGTTATTTAATTTTATTCCGGGTTTCCTTTATTAAAATACTAAGCGACGTAAAATATTTTTAAATTATCCACCAAAGTACAAAATTTATATGCTTTTTGTGTGCATTTATTCATATTTTTGAATTGTTTATGCTGTAAATTTTATTAAAGTCGCTTTAACTTTTCATTTACTTCCAACAGTTTTGATGGAAAAATCGATATTTTTATAATAAATAATGTTATAAAAATGCTTTCTGCTATATCAATTATTTAACACTTCTATATTAGAAATAATGTTTTTCAATAGTAAAGTATATACAATATATATATATATATAGATTTAACAAAAATAGTGATATGTATTTTTCTATTTTCTATGAATTTTACACTTCCATTTTTGGTAGATGTTATAAAATGGTCTGACTTTAAACTAAACTGCAATATACGACTCTCTATAGGACAGAAAAATAAAATACTCGCAAAATACGCTCTGCTATATATCTATAAAGAAAATACAGCTCCTTTTTCATGATAAAAATGACGTTGTTTTAAATCTTTGCTTAAAATTTCTTAAAAAAGTTCGTGGAAAGTATTTTTTTAGTTATATTATTTAAACATTTTGCGAACAACTTGTTGTTTTAGCCACGAAAAACTGTTTGCATATAACTTACGACAGAAGAGAATGCATCGATGATAAACTATTTTTTACTCTTAAGCTGGTATTTCGAAATTGTTTTGGCAAGATTCGAGTGAAAATGGATTGTTTGATCCGTCTTTATGCCCCGTTTCTATCTATCTAGAGTGAATTAATGATGGAGAAAGTATTTTATGGCATTCTTTATGGTAAGAAATTATAATATGTCTCTAAAGAAAAACCTCATTTCTGTTTTAAGAATTTTTAAAGTGCAGTTGTTTCAAAGTTTTAAAATAAACAATTTAGAGAACATAACCACAAAAAAGTACAGAAAATGTTTTTGCAACCGCACGTCACTCCTATTAAAGTACATGATAAATTGCGGTCATTAGATACATGCTCTAACACTATCTTAGTTTCTAAAAACACTTAAATTGACTCGTAGGATATAAGTTATTAAGCTGATATATGGTCACATAACATTTTGAACACTTAGTAATTTGTCCAACAGGAAAACTTGAACACATAAGATCTATATACAGTTTGCTTAGTTTCTAACTTAAAATATTGGACAGTTTCGTGTTACTAAAACATGTAAGAAATTCAAGTTTTCTCAACAAGATAACTTCATTAAGATAAAAATTATTTATAATTAACTAGAATGCTAAATCTAGTTATTAAAAAAAAAATTTATTCTGTAACATACGAACACAATTTTAGACTAACGTAAGATATTGACATTTAGAAACAGCGTAGGATATATAATTTTATAAATCTTACACGCATTATAGTGGCAATAACTGAATTAATTAGAATAAATCCATGTCTTACTAGTGACAATTCGCGTTAATGTACGCTTAATTAACGCGTGAAATGGCATTGCTAACACACTAAACTACGGAGGCACGCAGTTACATAATTATAACGCAAATGAAACAATACATTAAAACGATAGATCACAGAGGTATTCAGTAGTTTGCCTTATCGATATGTTTTAATAATATTCTTGTTTTTCTTTAATCATTTTCATTCTTTTGCAATATTTTTTATTCTAAACTATCTTGAAACTTTTATTATTTTTAAATAAAAATTATGAAGTTTCTGTTTTATATCCTTAAGAAGTTTTTTAAGATTTTTTCCTCCCTCCTCTCATTTTTTTTTTTTTTCTTATTCGAGTCGTGACCTTTAGGATATCTTCTTTATTGTACTTGTTATCCCGTCCGGCTTCTTTCTCGAAATGCAGTAGTTTTGATAGTTTACCCTTAAGGGGATACAATGCTTACAGAGGAATCGATAATTTATTATTGTATGTTTTTTTCTGAAATATTCTAATAATAAACTTTTGTGTCATCCTAATATTTTTCTTTTTTTTTTTATGGAGAAAAAATAAAAATCTTGTAATTTTGCATATCGAGAAAAACAATAACCGAAAGAAAAGTTTTCAGATATTTTTTTTTATTATTATTTGTTTAAGTAATTAAATTTTGTAAAGAAAAAAAAACAACAAAAATTTTTACAAAATTAATAATTTTTTTTTTTTTACATTTTATTTTTAGTTTCCGGAAATTTTGATGTTTATATAAGCATTAAAAGATACATATCTTTAATCCTCATGCATCTTTAATGGGATATAATCTTCATGCATCTTTAGTTAAAAGTATTCTACTACTGCTACTACTATTTACAGTATCCTTTTACTAAAAGTATCGATAGATAATGCCTTAATTCTAACTCAAAATTCTCCGTTGTTTTATCTCTTTGAATCATTTAATCCACCATACTTTATAGCATTTATATTGTCCTATAAAAGCCGAATGCTGTGTACTGAATAGATTTAAATAATCTTCATGCAATAGTTATGTATTAATCTCTGTAGTAAAATACTGCGTCAAAGGTAAACATTGAAGAATAAATCATCATTTAATAATAAAAATTCCTATTTTTTTCCATAAAAAATAACATTATTCCATAATGGCAATCACTACAAAAAAAAAAAAATCGACACTATTGATATACTATTTAATTATATTAATAAAGTTTAATTTTGTTTAGATTAATTTTTGTTTACTTATTGTTCCTGTTTTTTTCAGATTGCAGTTAAACCATAAAAAAAACCTATTTAATAATTAAAAAATTAATATTTTAATGTCTTCGCTTCAATTTTTTATAATTCTTAACTTCGTACATAATTCATTTCGTGTTATGAAAATTAAAATTTTTAAGATGTTTTTATCAAAATTATAGTTTGAAAAAAAATAGAAATAAATATTCTTTGAAGATTTTTCTAATAAGAAAATTTGTAATTTTTAACTCTCGTTAATTTTTCTATATATACGTATATAAATTTTTAAAAATGATCATTTTTTTAAATAAATTTATAAAATATGTTTACACACAGTATTAATATTAATTTATATATATTTTATAAGAAAATTTAATTAACTGAAAATGTATCGTATGTTTTTTATATAAAAATATAAGTAAAACTAGTCTCAGTTCGATTTAATTCATTTTTTATGATGTAATGTAGAGTAAAAATAAATAATTTGCCAACGTTGCAAACTACTTATCCGAAATCGAATTAAATTTATCACAAAATTTATATATATACATGCTTAATTACATGCTATGAATTTAATATATATATACATAAACATGATAAAAAATAAATAAAATTCATATGGTTGCAACAGTTTCATGCAATAGGGAGAGATGTAACGCTTGCAACATCGCCAAAAATATCAATATATTTGATATAAATATACATAGTACAAAGTAATCTATGTATTTTAATTATTTTATTAAATAAACACGTGTTAAAATTATTAAAAAAAAAATTAAAACATGTCACGATTATTGATAAGAATCATTATAGAATTTTGTTTCGTTATAAAAGTTTCTGAAAAAAAATTTTAACAAAGTTTTACATTAAATCTAAGCTTTATGTTATATTTAGCATTTAAACTGTACATAGAGCAACAGTATCGAAATGTAAATACAAAAAATGTATACTGTATATTTTTGTTCTAAATTCACTTCGACTAAAAGAAAATATTTGTTTCTTTACATTTTTTTTTTTTTTTTTGTTATATAAATAACGATAAAGAGAAGCTTAGAAGTGAAGAAATTCTTCATCCTACGCATTACTTTCTAAGGAATCGTTCGAAATTTCATTTCAAAATGAATTTCATTAGTAATTTTCAAACTAGAACGTCGAAATAACTTTCCTAGATAATTTTTGAGGTTATTTTAAAAATGTTCATTGTTTAAGAAGTAATGCAAGGTATACGTGTTAAACTTTTCTTGCATTTCCAGATTATGCATGGGAATAAGAACTTGTGTAATTTTGATTTTTAATTCCTTTGGCACAAATTAAATATCAGCTTTCTGACAATATATCTAATGCGATTTTAATTAGAATATTTCAAAAAAAAAAAAAATTACTCTTTTTTTTTTAATTCAAACGACTCGTTCTTTATTAAGTTATCATCAATTATTTGGTTTTGCTCTTTGAAATCCGGGTAATCGATTAATCAATTAACATACAACATAACGTGCAATTCTTACGTCATGAGATCGTAACAATCGCATGACGTAAGATCTGTCATTGATCTGAACAAAAATGGAAAACCGTGAAGCAACAACGTTTATTCTGTTAATAATAATAATATAAGAGCAATAAATTTTTATCTTATAAAAGTATACTTAATATTTTTAACAATTTTAATGAAAAATAAAAATCCCTTAACTCTTAGGAATTGAGAATATGTCGTTACCAAAAAATCAGTTATTATTTATGTATATATAAATAAATAGCAGCGTGACTTAAAATCGAACAATAATAAAAAAAACTTGATAAAAAATTAAATTTTATTATAAAAAACTGTATTGATTGTTTTTTTTTAGGTTTATATTATTTATTTTCTATTTGAGTTAGAATAATTTAATTATTTACAAAGTATGCTTAATTAAAAATCTAGAATGAATGATGTAGCAGATATATATACAATTTTAATGAATTTTTAAACAGAAAGAAATAGAATAAAATAAGAATAATGAATATTTGACCAGAAAAAAAATAAAATAAAATAAGAGAGTGAGATTTAAAAAAATAAACGAAATATTCCTTGACAAAGATATCACTACACGATAATAAATATTGCAACCTTCATTAAATTACTTAAGGCTGATCAATTAAACTCATGTTATTGATATTTCTAAAAATTAAAAATGGATAAAAACAAATATTGATTTTCTTTTAATATTTATTGCAAATAATTATTTATTTAATCGAATGTTAACAACAGTATAGCTGAACTTATAGTGCACAGCCTAGAAATCAAAATTAAGTCATTTATACGTGGGGAAGTAGGGGAGAATTGCCTATTGCGTACTGGTCACCTAAATCGTATCTGATAGCTATTTCGTTAC
>WUQG02014110.1:0-32052 GCA_011317285.2 Androctonus mauritanicus | reverse complement strand
CGAATACTCCTTTTCCAATCTTTGGCTGTTTCTCTTCCGCTAACATACTGAAATTCGTTGGGGGTTAACCACATATCTCTATACAGAATACAAGGCCCTTTAGAACCCTGACACAATTTCGACAGATATAACAAACCGTTGTTACCACCGCATTCAACTTCCAATACCACGTTACCATCGTGATATAAAGGTCGTATATAATCACTATATGGATTGATATTAGGATGACCTGCAGTAACAGGACTCAAGACGTTATTAGACGAACTCTGTCGGTTTCTCATCGTTGTGGACAACAGGAGTGCACCGATGCCAGGCGACTGTCTCCAACCCCTGACGTGACGTCATTGACCCACTAGGGGATCCAGGGGTAGGGAAACGGTTAATGAGACGATGTCACGTGACCGACACGGGGAGCGAGGAGGCAGGACATCCGTATCCGTTGCTGTCGGCAGATAAACGGGTCACGTGACAGGAAGTTCGCCCACCCTACATTTGTAACCGAATGGATTCGAGTGCACCTAGGAAATTTTCTCTTTTATGTTATTTTATTTTATCGCTAGTTTAACGAATGGCGGCCGATTGATTTCGTTAATGATAATTAAAATTTTTAATCGCTTTCGATTTCTACTACTACTAAATGCCATTTTTAAATCAATTGACGTTGCCACACTCGACATCTCGCTTTAATTAATTAAGATAATTAAAACTTAAAATTTATTAATGATTAATGTAAATTCTCAATTAACTAATTTTATCACTTTTGTTTCATTATTATTTTTTTCCGTTTCGTTCTTTCTTCAAAGTCGATTTTCCAAAGGAAAAAAAATTCATAATTAATTAATTTAGGATTAAAATCGCTAATTCGTTTAATTATTCGTTAAATTGTTATTAATATAACGGGGTGAAACGTTCCAGATAACGGAAATTATGTTTAAATTGAAAGAAAAGATTGATTCAATAAAGATGGCAGTTATGAGTAGTTGGGAGAAAATAAAAATCATAAAAAATCTCCGTCTGAGTGGAATGACAACATAAAGCAGTTTTAAAGCTATCTGTTGATATCTCGGTCACATTTGGATCTGTTCCAACAGTTCACCGCCACGCAAATTATTCAAACATAACCTCAGAAAGTGGCTTATGGAGAATGTAAAACAACTACGTCACATATCGCTGACTTTAAATCGATTCGAAAGAAAAATGGTTTCGGGAAAACAATTTATTTTTCTTCTCCCAACAGTACTTAATGCAAAATGATGATAATGGTAGACGGGACGGATATAAATGCATATTTATTAAAATTAAATTATTCCCTTTATAATTTAATAGAATTAAATAAGGCCAATTAAATTATCGCAAACGCCACGGTGTGGTAATTAATTACAACTCGTTTTACGATCCTAATCCGATTATTTAAAATTATTAAATATTATTAATTTTTTATTTTTTTTTAATTTTAGGCTAAAATTTTTTAATTTTTAAAATTTAATACGGATTATCGTCTGTTAGTAATAATAAGTATAAATGATACATTAAATCGTTATTTAATAGATTTTTAAATCGAAAATTGAGATAGACGTCACTGCTAATAGAACAAAATGTCTACCGGAACGTAAATGCGGCGCTTTAGTATAACATCACTGCCATCTAGTAGACATCGCCCGATATAATTTTTTAAAAGTTGGAATTTATTACGAAAAGAAATAAGAGTGACTTTGTAAGAACGAAATAAAAAGTTTTAAACGTGTAAAAATATGCCGATGCCGGGAGTTTACGGTGGATTTGAGCTTTTATGGTCGACTTCGACCTTCTTTGTGCAGTTCTGGAAACAAAGAAAGGTCAACGACCTTTCAATCAACTATAGGTGATTGACGGAACATCCAGCGGCGAGAAAAGTAGTGCTGATGTCTATTCTTCGTGTGATATTAATTTACATCCGGAAAGTGACTTTTTATTTCCCGATTTTTCATTTTCAAACATCCCCTCTTTTTTTTCTATTAGTTTCAGCTCTGTTTGCCGATTTGCATAACAAAAAAACCCCATCTTTTTCTTTTTATTTATTTATGAATAAACTCTATTTAAAGATCATTGTTGTGCTAATTATAACCGTTTAGGAATTTAACCGGAAATCGGCGGAATTTTTTAAACAAATGCATTTTTTTACAATAGAAAATTTAAATATATTCATTTTTTTTACTTTAAAAAAAAATCGGGTAATTTTTTTTCTGATTCTTTACGAACAAATAACTCCACTCTAAAATTGCATAACTCCCAAATTTCTCGGTATTAACTACAATACGTTATATAGCAGATTAAGTCAAATTTAGTCGGCTTAACAAGATATATTAAGACGAATTTTGGTAAATTCGAAAGAAATTTGAACTATGTACTGGAGGATAAGTAGCCGATGCGGGCAGATGGAGAGGAGAAAATGACGAATCATGAAGTGATGAATGCATGTAATACTCTAATGAGATTTTTGGAGCGGCAAAGTAATGATTTTTCGTGCCAATCGAAATGTTTACAAATGTTTGTCATGTAAGACAAAGATAGATTACGTTCTGATGAAAGTTTAATTTGTTTTACTTTAAAAAAAAGAAGAAAAATAACCATACAGTATAACGTTTTTGGTCTATTCTCCTGGGTTCCTCCAGACCTACCGACGATAACAAGATCTTAAAAGTTTTGCAGGGGAAAAAAAAAGTCGTTTAACCTTTTCACATTTTTCTTTGCACCATTCTTTTTAAAAAATTTTCCAGTATTCTAAAATAAAATTGACAGCAAAGCATATGAAATTTTAAACCGATATAATGTTTATATATTATATACAGTATTTACACAAAAGTTCGAGAGAGTAAAAGAAGAAAGCGCGAAGAAAGGAGGGAAAAATTTAAAATTGAAATGAAGTACAAATCGGAAGTGAAGGGGAGAGAGTCATAAATTGATACAATAACCTGTTGCTATGCCATCAATAGATAATTCTGCCATCCCTTCCCTTGATAATAATTCTCTCTGGTGAGTCAAGTTGTATTCAGTGACAATGCTAATCGTAGGAAACAGGAATTCTTATCACCCATTTGATCGCATCAGTATTGCTATTCTAGAAACACGGCCATAAACAGACGTTAGTTCATCGATCATATGCTACCACACTTAGATAAAAATTTCTGGTTATTGTTAAGAGATCTTCACCATTTTTTCGGTGACTTCCGTAATATTTCACAAATTTTGCGATATGATTACTATCTTAACAACGGCGAAAATTTTTCCTCTCTTTTTAAAAGTACGGTAATCACTTTTCCGTTTCCATATTAAACATTATCGAATTTATAATTTTAGAAATGGCCTTTTTCCTCTTCCAGTACATCGTTTATTAACATCATCTAGTAATCCCGTATTTTGTATGTTAATAATAATTATCGTTCTCGACTAATTTACTCGAGTTTTATGATTATTAACGTCTTCAATTAAATGACATCAGCTGTGTATGACGTATTAATAACATCTATGACGCAATAGTCGTCTTTTCCGGTTTGCGAAACCACGTGGTTTCGGGCATGATAAATGGATACGCTTAATGGAGAGAATGAAAGTCTATACAAGCTACTAATTATAGTAATTGTCGAGATGTTTATCAATTAAATATGTGAGAAGGAGAAGTTAGAGCAATTTATACATACTGCAACGTGTGTGTGTGTATATATATATATATATATATATTATGTCCTCAATTCGATATTATTCATTAAATGTATATGATTTTAATTAAATCAGATTAACAAGAAGATAAATGAATTTTCTATCAAATTTTCTTAATATTTTCCTGCGGAATTATGAAATTAATAAAATATTCATTGCTTTAATTTAATCATTATGAAACTTTGTGAAAATCTGTTAAGAATTTTTGCAATATAATGAATTAATTGCTTTAATTAATGAATGATTTTATTGCTTCAGCATGGTCGTGCAAAGACAAACAGAAACATAAGCTAAGAACATAAACTTCGGTGCAGGCCGGAACAAAAAAAAATGGAAACAACTAAGTTAAGAACATAAATCTTCAATATTGTCTTGAAAAAAAATGGAAGCAGAATCAAGCTAAAACATAAAACTTTTAGTATGGTTCTGCAGAAAAGTGGAAACATAACTAAGATAAGAATATAAACAATAAAATAATTACAAATGAAAGACTTCAGAGCATAAAATGAGTGGGATTCTTTATTTCATTTAATTTTAATTATAAAAATTAAAAGTTTAATTACACAATTGTTTTTTTGAATTTCCTTATTGATTAATATTTTAAAACATAAAAAATTCAGTTTTTAAATACAGTATTCAAAGTGTAAAGTGTAAAAACTTTGTTAAAAATATAAAAACATGCTTGGATGTCATAATTCAGAAGCATATGTTTGAGCCTCCAGGTTAAATAACAAAAACATTTGATGTCTGGGTACCCCATAATTAAACATTTTTTGATCATGGGTAGCCTGCTAGTAAAGATAAAACTGCTAAATTTATGCTAGTAAACATAAAAACCTTAATGTGGCTCTGAGAAAATAGAAGCATAATTAAACTAAAATTACAAACATCGACAACATTTTGTGAAAAAATAGAAACAAAATTAAAAGAAGAGAACATGGAATTTTCATCATCCTGATAGTTTACTGGAACTGTTACTAAATTGCGATTCGACATTAAAAATAACTTTAAAAAAAAGCAAAAATATGATTTTAAGAAATGCTTATTTTTTAAACATTTATTAATGCAGGTCTCTTACCTTAAATAATTAATTATATTTTTTCAAAGACTAGGTGTAATTCATTTTTATAGAAAATGTTATTTAATTAAAGTTATTGTTATGATTTCAATAGAGTCATTCTCTTTCTATTAACTCCCTTCCTTGGAGAAATTCATTTCGTATTTTATTTGTTAACAACTATGAGAGTAATTTTTCCGCAACATATAATTTCTATGCAATTTAATGAATGCTACTAGGCGAATTATTTGCTTTAAAAAATGTTTACATCTTAATTTTTTAAATAGTAAATATCTCATTTTTTTATTTTGAATAAAATAAAATTTTGACGCATTTTATATAGGCCCTAATAAATTGCATCAATTCTTTGATTAATTTTTTTTCTTCTTTTTAAATTTTTAAATTATGAAAACTTCGCAACCTAATAAATATGGAGATTGATCATTAAGCGCATTTTTTCTTACGTAATATAAAAATTTTAATAATAAATTTCTTTGTTCTAAATTTGGTCACTTTTTGTGAACAAAAATTAAATTTATTTAAATATGTATGCAACGAAGTTTTCCATATAATTAAATATTTAATTCAGTCGAAATACTGTAAATACTGTATATTTCTTCGTTAAAATATAAATACGTAAATAACTTTACAGGTTATAAAACTGTAAGAATAATATTTAAGATAACATTTTTATGAGAACGTAAATTGTTTCTTATTTAATTTTATGAAGTTCCATCAATAAAAAGAACATAAAAAATAAATGCAGTATAGATTCAATTTTCTATTTTTACTCACTTCTTGTTTAAAAAGTCATTTTTAAGTAGTCGCGCTTATAAAATTATTTTATTTATTCGTATGTTTATATTGAGTGCGAATGAAATTTTAAAGAGATTACCTGAAAGTAATCACGTAAAAAAATAAAATCTTAAGCTCTGAAAATCGATTTTCACACATTTATGATTATTATTGATATAGTATATAGATATGCATAAACTAGTTAAGAAAGAGGGGACCAATCGATTGCGCTATCTTTTACGTTATTCGATTTTACATCTTTTTGAAAACTGAAAACGATCAAAATCGAACCATTGTTGTTGACATAATAATGATCATTTTACGTCAGCAACAATGATCAAAAATATATTGATCAATCATTTTCAATTTTGTTTTCTTTTTTTTTCTTTTTTTTTTTGCTCGTAGCCTACTTCAGTTACCTCTATATCCCATTCCATTGGTTTACTTTGGTTTTGCTTATATTTATAGCCCCTCAGTAATACTGCCTGGCCCTTTGGAGGCTATATGATTCCCATTGAAAACCATTGCTCTAAAGATCGTAATATATAAATTTCAGTCAAATAAAATGATATTTATACGAGATATTACCTCACTTTCTATGAATTATTCATTATTATTACATCAATAATAGTGAGCCCATAGTGATCATTTTTAATATGCTTGTTTCTATAGTGAACCCCAATAACATATGTGAATTTCATCCAAATCGGATAACATTTACGAGAGATATCGTACTGACTGACAGACAATACATTTGATAGCGTACTCTTCTGTTTCATTCTAGAATGGAAAGAGACAAAAATAATAATAATAATTTCACTCCATAAAGAAGGAATTTATCAATTTCGCATCAATATATACAATATTTTCTTATTAATTTTCATTAATAAATCTTTCGAATTATTTTTATTCGTAAAAGTTATAAAAATTACAAAATCCAATGGAAAAAAAAAACTGGGATTAAGGCAATTAAATAAAAGACTCCAATAAATAGTTTTCTTCTTAAAACTTTACTTTTTCTTTCATTGTTAAACGCCTTTTCAATTGATTTCTTTCATCTTTTTCCATTATCTTCCAGCAAAGAATTTTTTTCTGACGCACAACAGCAGCAGCAGCAGCGACGTACGTAAATTGTTATTAACTCTTCGTTAAAAATGAGAGTTTCTTAATGAAGGAATAAAAACGCTATTAACCAGAAAAGGTTCTGATTAAAGGATTGAAAAATTTAAATTTTCATTAAGTCAATTAACAAACTTAATTTTTAAAAATTAATTCGTTAAGCTTACTTAAATTAAACCGGTTAATTAAAAGTTACTTTGATATCATTCCAGTTTCATAACACGATTTAATTTTTCTTCTTCCGGTTTTTTAATTATTAATTTGAGCGATATTTAGAAAAAATACTTGGTTTATTTTTTTATGCAGGAAATTTCTAGATCTTCTCTTAAAATTTAGTCGTTTCAATTATTGTCTAATCCTTTCTTTAAACGAGTTAAAATGGTAGTAATACACGAAATCTAAACAATTAGCAAGCATTCACATTATTTATAATTCCTGTAATTCGTAAAATAAATAGCCTAATGCATTAAATTTATCGAATTACTTCAACAGAATGCGTGATATCATCACCATAACGTATTATCCTTCCAATCTGATTTATTCTCTTCCTCTTCTCCGCATCCCTGCAAGCTACTACATTAATATTTTTTTTTTCTTTTTGAATTTAATATATTTAAAGATAAAATTTATCTTATTCGCATATTTTAAAATAACAAAAGATTATTATTTTTCGTTCGAAAAATTTTTGGCCTGTTTTTTTTTCTTTGCTGGCTTAAGGTACAACTTACAACAAATTCATTGATGGTGACCTGACAGATCAAGAGTTATTAAGGAGGGTATTATATCCAATTCCAGTTCAATTCAAGATAAATTAAAGTGAATGGGGTGTAGCTAGAGGATCGAGGGGGAACTAACAAGCTGTATTCCGACTTAAAATGTTATTTGTAAGACTATAAAAGTTTATTTTAATCTGGAAGTAAAAATCTTATTTTTAATGATTTTATTCCCTTTATTACTGTTCTAAAACAGTAATGAACTTTATTTATTTATTAAAACAAGATTTGTTTATTTATTTATTTATTTTTGATATATGATCTTGAGGAAAATGACTTCATATTTTTGTCATCGCATCTTTCTGGAATGACTTCTAGAAAGATAATTCCTCCTTGATTTTTTTTCTTATTTGAATTTACTATAAAGTGAATTTCAAGTTTGATCTATATGATTTGTCAGTTATGAGATTGGAAAATTGACAGTTTCATGAAAACAAACTTAAAAAAGAAATGACTAAATATAAGTGTTTGTATGAAGCAACTACTTTATATTTAATTATGTATATAATACTTCGATAGATACGAGTTGTCAACATGTATAAAGAAAATTATTCTGTTAGGAGAAGGAAAATGATCATAAATGCAGTTTTATTTTTTAAAAAATGCCAAATTTTCTGGGCATTCAGTATTAGCAATATTAAATATAAAAATCGATGAATCACCATCGATTATCGTAATTTTTTGTTCAAAATATATTGAAGAAAATTATTTTTTCTGAGAAAAATACTGAATCATAAAAGATAGTTTAATAAAGAATAACAATAAAGATTAATAGTTTTTACTTTATATACACTCCATTCAGACTACTATCATTAAAAAACTAACCAAAATAAATTCAAAATTTGTGTAAAATAATATATTTTTGTGAAATATAGAAAATTTTCGCTAATATAATTTACTGTGAATAGAAAAAAAGAAAGTAATGTAAAACAATCCAGAAAAAATGCGAACAAAGAACATGGAAACTTGGTAACAAAAATATTCAGTTAATTTGTTTTTTTTTTTTTTTTTGCTCTAACGAGTCCAGTTCTTTTTAGCTGCTAAATTGCAATTTTCTTTTATATAATAAAATTACCTGTGTAAGTTCGATTTCTTGCTTTTCATTAAACTCCATGCATTTTGAAAACTTTGTATCAGTTTCTTGATGACTGGCTGTAGACGATTCGAAAAATTTTTCTACATTTTCTATATTTGTTATATCATCTACGATTTCTTCGTAATCTAAATCTGTCTTATCCATACTAATCCATTTATTCACATCACTTTTGCTCAATTTTCCGAGAGCAGGAATATTTGCGCATATTTCTTGAATTTTAGAATATAAATGCTTATATTCGTTTTGAATATTAACAGTTTCGTCTTCTAGAGGCCACAATTTGTGCCAATATCTTTGAAAAGTTTCTCTTGAAATGCTTCTCCAGACATCCTCGCATTTATAAATTGCATCCTTAATCGTGTATTGTTTCAAAAAATCCGTTACGTCAATTTTGTTCTCATAAAATATTAGATTTTGAATGAAATTTTTTCTGTAACAGAGCTTTAAGATGTTAAAAACATCTTGATCCATAGGTTGAAATAAGGGTGACATATCTGTTAACAGAAAGATGCTGCACTTTATGTTATCGTCATGCATTTCTAAATCGTCGGCAGAATGCATCGGTGCCTTGTCCAACAGTAACATAGCTTTCTCTGGTAAATTTTGATTTCGGAGATATGACTTCACATCAGGAACAAAAATATTCCTAAACCATTTTAAAAAGATTTCTTGACTCAACCGCGCATTTCTTTGCGAAAAATAATGCACTGGTAACAAATTCAGTTTAATATTTTTGAAGGCTTTCGGATTTTTAGTTTTTTCAATAACTGTCAAACGATGTTTATGATTTCCACTCGCATTTGAGCGAGTCATGATTATGATATGTTCATTTTTTATTCTACAATCCGAGTTCCATCTTTTTGATGTCGATATTGATGTTCTTTGTGGAATTGCTTTCCAATTCAGACCCGTTTCGTCGCAGTTGTAAACTTGATCCCGAGTTAATCCGAGATTGTTAATCCTATCAATCAATTTATCACAATAATCTGATACTACACTATCTACAGATGGTTTTTCTTTTTCAACTGAAAAATGGCGGATCCCATGGCGTGCTTTAAATTTATCCAACCATCCCGAGCTTGCTTTAAAGTCTGGATTACCATTCAGTTCTGCATTCGTATTTAAGGCTTTCTGAACTATAATTGGTCTAGTAAGAGAAATTCCTCGGCTTCGTTGTTCTATAAACCATTCGTATAATGCTTCATCCAGTTGCTTGAACGTAGCGGATCTCATCCTTTTTCTCTTAGATGCATCTCCATCCGTAACTTCCATTTTGTTCATGAATTTCTTGATTTTATCACCGTTCTTCTTCAAGTCGTTAACAGTCGTTCTAGGAATATCGTAAACTCTTGCTAGCCTGGAGGCACTTTCGCCATTCTGCAACTGCTGAACGATTTCAAACTTTTTTGCCAAGTCCAGACTCTTGTAGTTACGTTTTCTCGGCATTTTTGCATAGCACAGAAACGACAATATCACCGATAACGTTCAAATACTGTACATTGAATCAACTTCAGTTCATTCGAGGAGCGAAAATAGATGAGTCATCAATTCCGAGAACTGTTTATCCAAAGCAAGTTGTACCGAATGAATTATTTTTCCAGGAAGGAATGCCGAATTATAGAACGTGACGAAATAAAGATCGAACGATCATAGAACTTGAGAAGAGAAGAAACTAAAAATAAGATCAGTTCACGTCAAACAGAAACATGATCTCTCAACTGCACATGAAAATTCTCAAAAAATGATCACGACAAAACATAACACGAAAGAGTTTCTAAAACCAAGAAGAATTATGCAAGTGACTAGAATATTATGCAAGATAAGCAGAAATATTATTATTATTGCTTAAAATATACGTTACATTTTTATTAAAAAAGCACACGAACAAAATGTTAAAACAAATTACTTTTCTAGGAAAGAGGTACGAATTATCGAGAGTCTGCTGCATTCATTTACATTCATTAATATATAAGCGAAACGTGTCCATTTAAAATCGGGTAGAATTATTTTTAGAATACCGAAATAAATAATTAAGATTAAGGATTTTTAAATTTATTATAAAAATTAAACAGTGTAAATATTATTAAACAATAGCATTGAGAAGATCTAGCAGATGATATCTTACTCACTAGCATGACAGATTCAGGAAAACTGATACGGGGATGATTAGAGATAAGGAGGTTGTAAATCTACTAAAATATTTGTGAATTTTTTTTTGTTTGAATAACAAGATAAAAAAATGGATAACAGTTATCTACTTAAATAGAGAATATTACAGTTTCTTATAGTTAAATTGCAATCTTATATATATATATATATTTTATCAAGTTATGAGTAAAGTTACACAGAAAACTTTATAATTTCCTGCGGGTTAATCACTTTTATAAAGAAGTGCAAATAAAATTTATAAAAGTTTGGAAGAAAGAACTATTTAATTTTCAGATTAGTCGTGTAGAAGCATGCAGGAAATTACTGCAATACTGTAATTGGATTATTTAAATTGATGATCATTAAAACAGTTTATATGTTATTAAATTGTTATTCGGAAAGCTCATATTATATCTATCTGCAGTAACTCAATTTATAATGTTTTATTAATGTTGGCAATAAAATATTTTATATGATTTCTGGCTATTATTCTTTTGAAAATATATAATTTAAGATAAATTGGAAAAAATAAAATTTCTTGGTTAGTCAAATATTAAACAAAGAAAAATTAAAGCAACTGAATAATTCATATAAAATAACTGCATTGTGGAAACTGAGTTATAGTGAAATATATTTAAAATATATTGGAATATCAATAAAATTTTAATAATAAAATTTTTAGAGAAAGATTGAATTTTAAAGATGCTATTTTTATTCATAAATTCTTTATTTTTTATTTTTATATATTTTTACTTCTCTAATATTCTAGATCTCTAGCACTTCTATAAAATCGTTTCTTATTAATAATTAATTACTTTTGCGATTATGGTATAAAGAATTTCATGTAAAATTTGTATGAAATTAAGTAGAAATTGATAATTTATTTTTTGAATTCATTGTAAATAAATTAATTGATTGAATGCGAAACATATGCAAATGGATGCACACCTTTGTCTTGCTTAATTATTAAAATAAAAAGTTGGCGCAAAAGACAGTTATTTACATACTTAAGCTCTATTTTTTCAATTGGTATAATTATGTTTACGATAACTTATAATCATTTCAAGTAAAAAATAGTATACACGAAACTTTTACTGACGAAAACGTAACATTATCGCCGATTTTTTACAGAAAAAAATTAAAATAATGCTTTCGAATGATTTTAATGTCTTTCGCGTGAGAGAACTTAAAAGATATATTCTTTTATAAAATTTCGAATGGCCGCCATCTTGTAAAGGACCACTTAAAAACTTCAAAAGTTGTTAGTCATAAAATTTAGATAAAACCGAAAAATTGTATAAAATTTATATGCTTTTATATATGATCTGATTAACAGTAGAGAAAGTGGTTGCATAGAATCATTGAAGATGTCAAATACCGAATAGACCCATCTAAAATAATTTTAAATGAGTAGATAAGTATACAATATCTCACGCGTGTGATGATTTCAGATATATTCATATCGGCATAATAATTACTTTTCGAATAGCAGTTATCTTGCAACGAGACCACGTAGGATCCTCAAAATAGACATGTATCTTGAATAACAAGAAATGATACAGTAAAATTTGAATGCTCTGCGTTATTTGGTTCTCGAAATATCTTGTGACACGTACAGACACACACGTAAAAAGGAAATACATACAGCCATATTTTATGAAAATAAAAATGGCTTTAAGAGAATACAGTTCCTATTTTTAGCCCACTTCCCAAAGGAAAGTTGAGATTTATAAAATAACCATGCTGGTTATCAAACGTGTGTCCGAATAACTTTTGAATAAATTAGTATATTTTCATTAAATTTAATATGTTTAAACATAATGAAATTATACTTTCAACATTAAAAAAGATAATTTCGATTAGTATCATTTAATCTTCCATCTTCGGCTATTTAAAAATGGCGGACGTTCAAACTTATGAGATAATCTCTCGATATATCCCGAACTATTTATTAAATTTTTATGTAAATTGGCAGTGTGATCGAATCGTTAAAGACCAACTCGATGACATCAATTAATCTTTTAACTTTGACCGTTTAAACATGACCTGAATATTGGAAAAGTTTTGTGGACAAAACATTTTTGCAGTTTGTTTAATATATATGAGCATTTATTATAACTTTTTTATAAATCTTAAATTTAGAATAAAATCATAATCTTAAGGTAAAACTAAGAATATATTTTAATTTTATAATGACAGAATAATTTTTTTTTCTTTTTTTTTATAAGAACATGAATATTTTAACTACAATTTGACAATTAAAATCTCATAGCCTTAATATTAAAATGAATATTTTATAAGTGATAAAAAATTCATTTAGAGATTTCTGATATATAAAAATATTTAAATAACAAATAAATATATGTATAAACTAGAAAAATATGATAAAGTTACTCGATAAAAAAAATTATCGTCGTTGCTTCATCCGGCATTGATATGTAAACATGCGACTGTAAATATAAATTTTAAAAGTTTACCAAAATATTAATCATTAAAATAAATAAAAAGACGACATATTAGCAACTTTTTTTACTTTTAATACCTCTATAAATGTTGTTAGTGTTTACTTATTTCGGTTGAGACAGTTTCCATTAACATTCTCTAGCGAACCTGCCTTACGTTTTTACGTGAGGATAATGTGCAAAAAGTATAATTTTATGTGTTCTTGCATCGAAATCACGATTCAACAATCACATACCGTGTTTTAGTTTTTCTTCGAGGCACGTCTATATTTTTGAAAGAAACCATTCTATTTTTTTTCTTGGCATAAAACACCTATTTGTGCGAGCTCAGATTTCACACTAAGTTTATCACGTTTAAAAAGATTTCAAAACGTGAGTTTAAGTATACGATATCTAAACGTAACGATCACGTTAAACTTATTATTATTTCTTTTAGTAGAATATTACTATATTTTATTATTTAAACCGGATGTTTTCCTTTCAGTCGACGAAAAAATAATAATGCTGTAATAAAAATGATTAAAGATATCGGTCCGAAAACGGAAGCGTGCTTAGTTTCAAATATAACAGTGTAGCAGACGGTCAAAAAATATATATTTAAGTACAGAATTAATGGAAAGCATGGAGGTAAGCAATAAAATTGAATATAATCCGATTTGAGTGTTATTATCTTTAAATGTTACTGTAAACATTTTCCGAATTTAATTTAGCCATGTCAGAGCATGGTATGTATATATGTAGATATATTGATTTATAGAACTTATATTATCATCATAATAGTGTGAATAAGCACAACTTCTTAAGCGCTATCTGAGGATAATTAGGCAGCATTGTAACACTCTTACAGGTACAGCGTTTTAAAGCTCGTTAAACAATGTATTAAAAGTAAACTAAATAAAGTTTTAAAAATTGAATGAAAAATTTGAGATATTTACAGATGCTGCTCGATTTTACTTTGATACCGCTTATTTTTCATTTTTTAAGTGAAAAATAAGCGGTAGGCCTATCGAAAATTAATCCGCTATTTTCAAATTTTTAATTTAGAATGATTAAAGATAGGGGATTAAAATATATGCCTTGGAAATCATCTGCAATGGCATAAAATCTACTTCGGATGGCATAAACATCTACCAAATATTTATATTGTTATTATAGGGAAATTGTAGAAATTTGGACGTCCGCAATTTTTAAATGGATGAATCTACAAATTTAATCAATTCGGCTTTAATGGTCTGAACATTCTACCGAATTTCATAAAAATCAATCAAAACTAATTAGAGAAAGAAACTTTTGAAGTATGAATGTGCGTTTTTTTTTTTTTTTTTTTAATGGTTGCAGATAAAGAATCAATTGATGCATCATCGATGTTATTGCCAACGATTTGATATTTCTGCTAAATTTCATGAAAATCCAATAATTATTTCGGTACCTATAAAGAGAGTATCCGAAAAGTTTGAACGCCTTACATTTTTAAATGGTTGAAGTTAGTGAGTTAAATGATGCGTCATCCAGATTAACTTTAATGTCGGAACATCATTACAAATTTCGTGAAATCTACTAATTAGTTCAAAAGTTGTCAGTTGAAGACAAACAGCCTAGTTATCTTATAATCCTCACTTTCTTTCGGAAATTCGGCTAATTGTAATTATTATTGATATTTTTTAAGTTTTACTGCACTTACATTAACACATAAATCCCGAAAAAAAATATAGGGTATATATATTTTTAAAGCAACCAACAATACATTTTAAAATAACTTTACACACAGTTTTTATTTAATTTTCATTTTATTTTTATTGTTATGAAAATTATATTTTGATACATGTAAAATATTTTTTGCAATAGGTCTATAGTAAATTAGAAATGAGTCAAATGCGCTAAGAAAGTATAAAATTAACATATTGCAAATTATTGTTGATGTTGAAAGATATGATCCCCTTATGAATATAAATGTTTTGCACAAAAATATAAACCAGACTGTTAAAAATAAATTAATTTTTCTGATGCTAACTCTCCAACTTATACAGTAAGTGCTGATGGATAGACAACACTGCATAGATTATTAGAAGAAACTAGTTGAACAAAGTTATACTTTCTTTGAATAAAGATTAAAATGTTTATAACAAACCTTTCGAATTATGATTCAAATAATTATTAAATAAAAAACAAGAAACTTTCTCATTAATTATATAATAAAACTGAATTTTCTATTTAAATATAAACATCAATTAATTCTGCCATGTTTTCGTGTCCTCTAGGCTAAAGTTTCGACTGTAATAAATAATATTCTTAAAAAAATAAAACTCTATAAATTACTGATGCGATAATTAAGTTATCAAACTTAAACAGCTTTAAATGTTGACAATATAATGCGGAAATGCATGCATTATCCAGTTTAAAGAATAATTGTTTTAGAGTGATTTAGCACACATTATCTATTTATTCAAAAATATAAATTTTCCTCGTAGACTAAAGATTCAATTTAAGCTGATCGTGTAGTTACATAGCCCATGGGCGAGTCTAGAACAGGTAACGAGGTTCGCAATTAGCATTAAGTTGAATGCAGTCAATGCCAAACTAATATAATATCACGTATCACGAAATGTGCGATTAGAATGAGGATATTTATGTTATATTCGTGTATTCTAAATAGTATCTTATGAATTTATGGTTGTTATTCGTATGTTATCCGGTTACGTAGTCTATAGACAAATAAAGCAATTGCATTTTAATTATTAATGGAAATTAAACGGTGATTTAATCATAATCTTAATAATGAATGATATCTTTGATACTTAACTGAAACCAAATACTGTAAAATTAATTATGATACTAGGCATCAATATTAAATTAAATGCTTAATATTTGATGAATGTAGATTAATGATTGAATGATTTTATTTTTAATGGATGAATCAACGCTAATGTTTGAGTAAATGAATGCAAAATGCTTTCAAAATTTCAGGTACCAGGTCATTTTGGTGCATTTTTGAAGTCTAAACTCATCAAATTCGCCTGAAGTTGGCCGCTTCGTATAGAAAGCAGCTATTTACATTCACATGAGTGACTTTTATTTCTGATCGTTTATATTGTAAAATAATGTTTTAGTGTTGAAACATTGTGTAGATTCTTACGATTCTTTGATTGATTATATCATTTTTGCCACTAAATCTTACTGGAGATATCCATAAATTCAAAGACATCCACGATAGAAAAATAAACATGCATGAAAGGTTAAAATATAGAGAGTTATAAAATAACTGCATGAAGTTAATCTTGAAATTTTATTATGATCCGTAAAGTCAAAAGTCATTTATGAGAGTTTAAGTTATAAATAATTAAAAAATTAAAATCATTTTACACCTTTAAACACGTCATTCTTCCATTAATGGGAAATTATGTGCATGCTGCTAGTTCAATAGGTTTTAACGAGTTACTTTTAACCCGTCTAGACAAAGTCATTATAGGCAGCATTGAAGATTACAGAATGATCATTATAGTCGACGTCTTTAACGATTGAACGCTTGAGTTAATAAATGACTTATAATTTCAACCCGGTAAGGACGTGCAGACAGTAAAGACGACAAATATCGTCTTCGAGACGTCACCGTTTTCGACGTTTCAATCAACTAATATTCATAGGAATCGCGTGATATCTACCGTACATCTACATTATTATCGATAAAAGTCATTTATGATTTTAAAAGGCAAAAAGAAAGATTTCAGATAAGAAACAGGGTCTGGCTTATAGAGCACGGATGTAATTGGAATTCAACCTTACGGCACCACCCATGACCGGTGCTATGCTGCAGCCGCCTTTATAACTGGAAAGTCCAGCTACCCATCGGGAAACAGGTTGACTGGGGCCTCACAATCACTCTGGGAAAGTGAAAAGAACTTGGGAGGTCGTGGGATTTTCCAGCCAGACTCGGTCGTATCAACTCCGCTACTGCTACAGTTTTCAGATTTATAATGGTTACGAAGTCCGAATCAATTTGGATGAAGTGACCATAAAACAGTGCGAGTTGGATCTATTTCTCGTTCACATTTAAATACTTGTTTAATCTTTCATTTATTTATGCGTTTTTACATGCTTTATTATTGATAAAATCTCATTTTATTCTTTGTAGACAGACCTATACAATATCTACATGCAGACTTATCATAACCATAATTTATCTCAAAACATTCTCAATTAAATAAAAATCCATAATTTGAATAAATATGCATAATCAAACTTTCAAAATTTTTCAGTGATTTTTAACCAATAATTATCATACAAATGAATCTAATTATGAAGGATTAGGTTCATAAAAATGATAAAAATATCTTTCAGTTAAGTTAATTACTTCGTAATGATGTTAACTTTATAGTTTTCATCAGTTAAATAAATAATATCGGCTATTCACGCGATGAATGAACTTAATTTTCACTTTTCACACATAGGTTGACTTTATTAAATTTTGGATTCGTTTAACATATAAATTATGCTGATAGACACATTCCGAGACAATTACCATCAATAAATATTAAAAATTTGAGTTAAATATAATTAATTTTTGTTAAATTTATTACGAACAAGTTATTCTTGAGTTTTAAAGACTGATATAATATCTTTAATAGCGGAAACAATTTTTGATAACATCCGAAGCACACATAAAATTCGAAATGACTCAGATATACCTGATCGATTCGTACTTGACAAATAGAGGAAAGATGCCATGTTTTTAATTATTTTAACAGATATGTGACTATTATAGATCTTCGTCAGAAATTTGCCGTAAACCGAGCATATTTTCAAAAGTTATCTTGCTCTCGGATCGACAGAACAGATGGCTTGAATCTATGGAAATTACTTCGACAGTATTCGCTCGAATCGATTTGCATAATTCTAATCGATACCATAATCTGGAAAATTACAATGTAATAGATATAGCTTATACGTATTTAAAAATCAGTTAAGCTTGGATGTTTATGAGAGAATTTCTCATTAAAACAGATGAAAAAATTATTTTTTATATAAATTTTCATGAATGCAATTTGTTTACGCAGCTATACAACTGAATTTTAACATTTCTCGAAGAGTTATGTGTTATATTCAACGACAAAATAAATTTAAAATCTGAAGAGAATACTCTTTTTATATAAATTTTAAACTATTGTACATTTATCACATTCATTTTTTATATTAAAAAAATTTGATTCAAATGAATAGATAAATTAAAAAATATTAATTAAAATAATGTGAAAATTTCGATTTAAACGGAAGTTATAACCAATAAACTTTTGACAATTATAGAAAAAACAAGAATTTAGATATCGATGCATTTTTTACAACATTTTTCACTTTTTTTAAATATTTCTTTTATGGCAGATCTATAAATAAATTGATGCCATCTTTCACAGCTGCAATAAATTCTCTAAGCATTCAAAAATCACTTTTTGATCCATCTTTATTGTTACGGAGACTTTTCGTCGATACAGCAAGAACTATAAAAATGCTCGTTTATTCAAAATTGAGTCAGATTTTAATGCAAAACATCATACCGTATAAATCTCTAGAAATATTATAAAATCTGTAAATTTTCTACTTTAAAACTTTAGAAAGTTGGAAATTCTTGAATTTTCTGAATATAGAAAATATGTAATTTTTTTTCTTCTTCTTCCTAATTTTATTGCATGTTAAAACTGTGTAGTTTAATAAAATTCAAGGAGTGATAAAAAGTAGATCGATAATGCTTGATGTGTTCTGAGTAAGTTAATTAATTTATGGATAAATTAAACCGAACATAAATTAAATAAAACACAATTAAGAATATTTTAAATATTTTTTAATTTTTTATCCAAACAGATTCTTTTTATTTCTTTCTTTCAACATTTAAAAATATAAAATACAAAGTTATATAAACTTGATTATTTTTAGATAGCTTTAACTATAATTCTTGTCTATTTTATATTTCAATATAGATTTTCAATTAGTGGAGTGATGTTTTAGTATAGATTTTTCGACTAGTTTGCCAGAACTTGAAACGGGATCTAGAAATTTTCATTTAAATATAAGAAATTTTGATCAGATTAATGCCAAACTTCGTTAGTTAGAGTTGATACTGGTATACAAGCGTTATTTATTAACATATTATAAGAAACTAAAGATAAAAAGGAATCAAATAACATATTTTTTTAACATCGCATATATTTCTATAGTCTTTTATAAAATATAAAAGTTTGTGTACTGGTTGCAGCCAGAATATTTCAAAAAGTAGACATAGAATCTTTGAAATTTGTAAACAATAAATTAAATACAGTATAAAGGTCAGCTTGTTTGAAATTGTAGTTCTCAGTTTTAACTTTAATCGCCCCAAGTCAAGATCGGCAGCAGTATTCTGTCACAACTCAAAAATTTTAACTTCAGACTTTTAAAAAGCTCTCCTAATGTGATGCACCCTGAAGCATTCTTCTCACATGCTTACTTCCTGAAGTCAGTCTGCTGCCAAATATGCTATTTGTTCTCCATCATAACAAATTCAGGTAGAGGGGTCGATTTTTTGGGATTTAAACCCATGCAAAAATGTATCAGTGATAGCAAAATCCGAAAGGCTTTTTTGCTTTTTCAAAAACATTTATATGCAGTCTATACCATTTACGGAAGTTTCTATAGATAATTATGATGAAATAAAATTATTCGAGTTAATTAGATTTTAAAAAACCCATTTAATTTCATTAGATAATGCTCAAACGACGGATGCTAACTATAACATTTGTTATCTATTTGTCTAATGCGTAAAAGTTCGGGAAATGCTTGAGAAATTTTAATGAAATTTGCAATATGAATAAGTAACCTATTTAACAAATTTTAGGCTATTAAACTTGAACTTTTGTCCCCCCAACCATCGTTTCACGGGGGTTTAATTTTTCTTTTTCAGCCAACAATGTTATGTGCAATGGCATAGCGAAGGGGAAGCAGAACGGGGCAGCTGTCCCCGGGGTGCCAACTATGGGATAACAATTTACCTTTCAAAAATTATGTCTTATTAATTTCCCAATTTTAGTTTTTATCTTCAGGCACATAACGCATTAGCTACTGGTTATATGATTTATTTGCTTAAATTTATATTGATGCTAATTGCAAAATTTTATTTATTTTGATTACTCTTTCCCAAGTTAGGGCTTTAAAATTTAAAAAAATACCTAACACTACCAGAAAAATTGCTTTTTTACAGGCATTCAAGATCCATATTATATTTTAATTTGAAATATTTAATTTTTAAATGTTTGACCACGCGATTTTATAAATATTTTTCTTAAATAATGGTATCATGCAACATATCATTTTAAAGGATTTTTAATGCCGATTTCATAAATATAGTTTATTTTCAAATTTTGCCTACTTTCCTCGAATATTATGGATTTTAAAGTCATAAAAATATATAGTGGGTTTCATGTTTGTTTCTATCTAAATAGAAAAATATTGTGCGGATTATAACTAAACTACACGATTATTTTAGATTATTCTTGATTTCTTTGAGCTGGCCTTGAAAAAACTCTTCATTAATGATCAAACAAAACAAATTTGATTTGGAATTAACTAATGAACAAATAGCATTATCATTAAGTAATAATGACGATAACATCTCACCAGGATTACCGATTATTTTATACGATAGACTGCTGTTTGTTCTCCATCATAACTAACGATAAACTTGATAGCTAGTTGAAATATCTGTATACTTTGTGACCTAATAGGTAACACTTCAATGGTGGAAACTAATTTTTGAAATAGGTTCCGATAATAATATCGCGTGGAGAACTCTAAGAAGTTATGCGACATAAGATGACAAAAGAGAACATAAAAAGAAAGGATATTGTGGATCAACTGGACAACTGTTTGACAGATTATTGGTAGAAGATGGGCGAAAATAAATAATATTTCATATAAGTGTAAGATGATATATTCGTATTCAGTATATTCTCGAAATTTAAGATAATTTTAGACTACTTTTCGAAAGGAAGCGGATCCATTGTGAAAACGTACATGTGGGTGTAGATCTTTGTGTCGGGCGTAGGGGCCGAGTAACTTGAGTATCGATAAGATCCAAGCTAATTTACATTGCGAGGAAGGGGTCCAAGCGGCCCCTTAAGGGTATGTTTTTGTTACGATCTGACATTTGAAAGAAGACGGCGGCCGTTTAAACTATATGATCTTCCTTTTAAATTTATGTTAAAACTCAACGCACAGTGTGTTATATGAGTAGGAAACAGAATAACCAGTTATAAGACAAATTTTTAAAATTTTAACATTTTATTTTTAAATTTAATGGTGATTTCATTTTTACGCTTCAGAAACAGTTTCGTATCTATCTAGCATGATATTCAATGGACACGTCATTCGAGGGGATAAAATTTGTCGAGGGAATTAGCTTGACTTTGACCAGGCACTAAACTTGGTTTTCTGTCTGGTTGCGAAAATAGTATCCGCCCCGCGGCCTTCTCCTGCCGAAACCATATCCTACTTCAACACCATCCCCCCACTTTTGGAATTTGCGATTTAAATTTTAACATGTGAGCTTAAACGAATCAATAATACCCCTATCGTTACTAAAAAACTAGACAGAAAATAAATTACTAATCAATAAAATTGTTTAAGTAGCGAAAAATGTAGCCAGTCTAGTTAAGGCCAGTCAGATGCGCCCGTTAAAGGTGGAAATCCAAAATGGCACCAACCGTTCGTGATATTGGCCTTCGGCTTCGGAGATTATGGCGCCCCGTGATGTCGTCGGTTAGCCCATCTTCCGGTCACACACGCGTTCAGACCAGTTACTTTTGTTGCTGGCTTTTGTCATTCCAACTGAGCCATTTTATTGTACTACTAATGGCTGTACATTTATCTCGGATTTCAGTGACCTAAATTTTTATAAATGCTCCAATAAACAAAATCATCAACTTATCGGTTAGTTTACTTGGTTATTAACAAAACAAAGAATAATTTGGAAACTTGTCGCGTGAGTGAATAAAATGCTTTATAGGTCGCCATGTTTGTTTCTTTATGAAACTCCGTAAAATCTAAAGTTTATATTGACTTTCTTATCCTCAACTAGGCGACACAGACTTCTTACTAATTTATATTGGAAATAATTCATAAATATTTATAAATTCTCTACTACTACGTCTTAAAATATAGGCGAACCCATGTCCTCATTTGGTAACCAAACACTCTTACACGATGAATGGCAAAAACGGTTATATTTTATTTTCTCTTGATTAAATTCAAATAAAACTATGTAGTAAATTCATTTATGTCCTATCGCTTATACATTTTCGATTTTGTGTATTAAAAGTGGAATTTTTCTCTTTTTATAGATATTTTTGGAAAGATACGAGGGAGTCGCGACTAACCTTAATTCTTTTGTTTTAAAACGCGCCTACATGTAAAATTTTTCTGTCTGTGAGGAACAGTAGAGGATCAGCCCAGTTTTGTTCGCGCTAACCAGGTGTGGTCAGGGGTGCGCAGCGACCGGGCGGAAGCCCGTAGGGGGCGACAGTCGGCGGTCCGTATACAGGCGGCAGTTCTAGCCCGCGGCGTTTCGGGAGCGGCAAAATCATTTGGCACCCGGGCGGAAAATATCCCTGGCGCGACTCCCTTACGGTTAAGTCGGGAATAAAGTATTCTCTACCTCTACACTGCATGTTATCGATTTTCTAAACTGTACATTTTAAGTTTACAGTCCGAGCTCTTCCGCTCGAAAATTAACTCGGTCGATTAGCTAGCGATAAATAAAATTCGGAATTTAATAAACAAACTCAGTTTAAACAAACTCGGAAATTAGGAAATGACCTATATAAATTTTCCAATACAATGTAGAATATACATAAATAACATGTTTTTAGTTTTAAAATTCTAGATTTAAAGATTTAAAATGCGCTTTAAAAGCATTTTAAAAGTCTACAAAGGCGGTGCTCCTGATCTTCCAAACAAAAGAACAGGTGTCCTTTCATCAAATGGCGTTTTCTGGGAAACACTGACTGTCGGGATTTTCCGAGGTCTTTTCTGTCGGTTCTCGGAAAGTTTAACTGTACTTAACTGTAATTGGGAAGCCAAACTTTCCGGTGAATAACGCCACAAATCATATGGTTCGATATAGAATTTGTCGACAACGTATACTTGGGTTTCAAGCGATGCGAATAACTAAAAATTTATCATTAATGCCTTAATACGTCAAAAAATTGTAGTTTCTAGGGCTTTCTTTGTTTGTGTGGCAATAGCAGTCTCGCTTCAGTTGTTTACGGCATTATTTTTAACCATAAAGATGTAACAATCATTTTTTTAATTGAAAAAATCTTATAGAAGACAGATTTACTATAGTAGTTGAAAATCCGGTGCACAGTTTATTATAAATTCCAATATAAAAATAATGATTTTTGTGAACAGTTTTCGTAGACCATCTGCTATGTAAGTGGAGCATTGTTTGCCATCTAAATTTGGACTAGAGTTCGAATGCGGGATGTCTACAGTGGACCAAGGCCGCATTTCTGGTTTAAACCTGTTTTGAAAGCGAGTCGGAAGTAATTCGGAGACTAGTAGAATAAAGGAGATACGGTATTTCTAACCGAGGGTCGGTCGACAGCCCAAGGCCCTATGTGAAAGAAAGAATGCGTGCGGCGATCGGGTCTGGCGCCCCCTGTTTATCGTCGATCGCGCCCACTGAAGCCTGGCGTCTCTGTGTACGGCGAACACATTGCACATCCGCTTTGAGCCGAACTCATCCTACCAGACAACCTAAATAAAATTTCCTGATAAATAATTGAGTTTTATATGGCTAAAAGTTAAACATACGACAGAAATCGATTTTAAAACCGATCATCAAAAATAATCTCGTATGTCGCAAAAAACAAAAAACAAAAAAAAAAAAAAATGCGTATGGTTGCGACCACAATTATCCTTTTTATAACTGTGGTCGCAACGTACAGTACATTACTTACATATCGAATTCATTAAGAATAAAACAATGAATTTAACTATATAATATGGACAAAGTTCAGGAATGGGAAAGGACTTTTCGCAGCAGGGTCTCGACTGCTCTCGGGGATAATTCTGCAGGGTCACACTCGCTATAGATTTTTTCACCGTCTCTTGAGATCCTGCAGAAACTTCTGGCCTAGTTGCTAGGGGGTTTATACCGTTACGGATCTGAAAAAAGAAAAAATGACTGATAAGATAGACCATGATCGTTATTAAATATAGAAATTCATAAATTTTCCGACAGTTTCTTTAAAGGAGTTGTCGGTACCCTTATGACGACTTTTTAAAATAAATTATTGAAGAAAATTAAGAATATAATGCTATAAAAGCGAAGTTTTATTATATATTTTACAAAATATATTAAATTATTTACTATATATGAAACCAAATATCGTAATTTATTAAAACAACTTGTACAGTACATAAACGTGATAGTGAATTATTGATTTTGGTGAAAGTTCATATTCAGAATTTAATTTCAAAACATACTTTTCAATAATTTGTGGGGTAAAAATTTTATATTTTTTACACAATTATTTTAAAACAATATTTTCATAAAATTGGTGTATAAAGTTTTCCTTTTATCTCTCTGGTGTCGCTTCTTGCCCTCGGCTAAGCTGTGAACTTACAGAAACACGACTTAAATGCCTTCAATCAAAATCACTCAAGGAAACGACTTTCTAACAACGCTAACACCCGCTATTAAAGCAAAAAAAAAAAAAAAACAAAATCATAAAACACCGTTTGACGGACCTCAAACAAACCATTTTATAGGAAGGGGAAAAAATTAAATTTGAAACAAATTTATGCAGCGGTTATTAATTATTTATTGTTCAAATCGATTAATCTAGAAGCACGCTTAGTTCAAATATTATTATTCTACGAGTAACAGTTGTAAATATTTTATAACAGTGAAGATCCCACAAAAACCCCTCGGCCATGCCCCCATCGAAAGAAAAAATTACAGCAATTTAAAAAAGTAAAAAACTGTATTAGAACTTCTCTAAACTGCTCTTCCTCTAACTTCCTGTCACTATAATATGACATCTAATTCTATTCTCTGCAACTATTTTTTAAGCTATGAATAAGTTACGCTACCTAATCCATAATACTAATTGACAAATTTCCACTTGATCTCTGTTTCTCTTTATGACTATAATAAGGACCCATTTGAAGGATAGCAATCTATATAAATAAGATTGATAACAAAGACGATAAGAATAATTGTACATAAAGACATCAGATATTTATGATAAAAATATTCCCCCTCGATGGAGTTTAAATGGGAATTAAATTAAGATAACAATCTAATTTATTTTATTCTTTTATATATACAAATGGATAAATTATGATAATGATATCAAACGAACAAATTTGTAACCAATTTTCACCCGTGTTACGACAGCCCTAAAAACAGTCGATGCATGAAATTATCAAGATCGTTTGAAGTTGTTTATTATGTTTAAAATCATAAGAGAAAAAACAGGGAAGTGTTGATAGAACTGACATGTAAAATCTTGTGCATATAATATCTTGTTACAGTTCATGCCTCTTATCTGACCTACCGCGACTATGCGTCAGACGCGTCGTCGTGGCGGCGCGATAACAGACAAATACTGAAGTGATAACTTCCATAATGTTTGAAGAGAAAAAAACACGATTATCTTACACATAAATATAACTAACTACACATAAATATTCTCTGTGATATTTATAAACTGTATTTTCGTTATGAAAATGGCTTATGTTAAACAAAGAGCTTCAAACTGCAATATTGGAAAGATGAATCTAATCAAATCTAACTTTGAATGATACGTTAACATTAACATAAAGGACAGCTGAAAGATTGTTATCAGAAGAAACAAAAAAAAAAAAGATAAACATCTATATGTGCAAATCACTTAACTAAGGGAACTACTGATAGGTAAACTAATGACGGAAGCAGAAAGCAAGTTTGTGATATTTCTGCAATTATCTAACTGTAAATAAACTAACAAAGTTTTATCTTAGCTTTTCTAAGAGAAAAATAACAGCATTCAGATATATTCACATAATTTCCTTAATTTCTTATAATTTTTTTGTCACTTTTTTCTTACATTTTACTGATTTTTAGCATTCATTATAGTATTTGGGTTTTTTCCCCAATATATTATTGGATTGGCTTCACAAAAATCGAAGCTGATTTGGAGAAATATTGAATTAGAAACAGTATTTAAAGTTTCAATGGTCAATTGTAATCAATGGAGTCATGGATTGATTTTTCCTCTGTTACTTGGTAGACAGTACAGATATGGGCTAAATCAATTTTGCTCGCAGCAGAAGAGGTTATGATGTGTAATAAATGTGGGTTAACTCAATTTTGGCTACTTTAAAGGTTGGTCGGTTTTGCAGAACGTCATTCAATATTTATAATGCTTTTTTCATTATATAAATTTTTTTCTTCAGCTATATGAAATGATTTTATCAAGCTGATAGAAAAATGATCTAAAGATCATTAACAATAAATATTTATTATTCTATAGCTATTAATGAACTTTAAAAGATTTCAAAAATATTTTTAAGATTAAATTTATTATTTTTATTCATTATTATTTATTTAAAAAATATACTTATAGGAGAATAAAATTAACTAATACTGGAAAATTTCTTATCATATTTGGCAAGCCATAATGTGTTATCAAATTAATACTTAAATTAGGTCATTCTCTGAAATCAACAAGAAAAATGGAGCATTTACAATTTCATCAATAGAAAAAATATTTCCTATATCCAAAACGTAAAATTCTCCTAAACTTCGTTCGAAAATGTCGGAAACTATTCAGAAGTCAATGGCAATTTACATCACGGAGACTTAAAGAAGTGATCTGATGGGTGACTTCATGGAGAGGATTTTGCTTCCCAGTTGGAAAAAAATCAAGGATTGAATTTCTTTAATCGCATTTCATGACTTTTTTCCCTTTTTTGAAGAATCCGAACTCATCCGTCGAGCTTATACAGTAACATTGTCACTTTTGAGCTTAACTTTTCATTGTAGCCAAGCTACAGATTCAAATCAATTTAGCGATAGAAAATCAGACCAAAGGCAATAATAAATATTTTTTAAAATGCCTAAATTATTTATTAAATAAATTAACTAATTTTATTTTTCTGTTTAAAATACCATATCCAAACATGACAGCAGAAAGCAAACAAAATTTCGCACATGCTGATGTAAGATTATAGCTACACTTTATTTTGTTATAAGCTACCGAAAATTAATTTTAAGAGGAAACTTTAATAAATTATATAAATCTTAGATTGCTGCAGCAGTAGTGCGATGTTTTTTATTGTTCGTAATAATTTATTGACTCGGATTTTAAAAAGAGAAAATTTCCTTTTACGAAACGAAAACGGGGAGGGAAAAAAACCAACAATTAGTTCTTGTTAAATCAGAACATAAACGCCCATGTAATGAATTGAAATCAGTCATTAATGAATAATTTACACCTAAATTACTCGTTTACTTTGCAAATTATGACTAAGCGTTAAGTAAATGCGTTTATCAATTAACGAAAAAAAAAAGAAAAAAAAAATATTAGCAGATGTGATTCACTCGGTTTAAAATCTTCCAAAGAATATTAAAATAATTTTAAGTTTCATTTTTCGTTCCTCCTCATAATTTTTCAATGTATAAAAAAAAAAAAATAAATAAATCCGAAATAAATATAAACTTACTTACCAGACAAACACGATCACTTAAGTCTAATTGATGAAAAAATATTTTTTTAAACATCATCGAACAAAAATTTATTTGATTATCTTTTAAATCATTTTTTTTATTAATAATAATAATAATGCAATAATTTCGATTTAATGACAACAATAATTAAAAGCATACTGACGAACAAAATCCTTTAATCGACTCAAAGCATCTTTATTAACTTTTAAAAATCATTAAAAAAAAAAATATGAGAGAGAGAGAGAGAGAGGGGGGAGAGAGCTGAGAAAAAAAATCCATTAAAAATATATGAAGAGCCGAGAGAAAAAAAATTCTTCAGAAATTTGCATGTACGCACGATTTTCGTGAAGTTTTCAGTCATTATTGATCGCGAAGTCATTCAGAAGTTATTAAATTCAATTTTTTCGGTTTAGAAAAACTTTTGATAGTGTTTATATATATCAAACATTAAGCAATGTCAGTAAAATATTATTGTTTTATAAAATTATATAGTGTGTATATAGCATCTAATAAATATAATGGCGGTTTTGTGTCGTTTATGATCTCATAAAACATTTATTTTGATTTTTTAAAATTTATAATATTTAACATTTTTTTTAATCCATAAAATTACTGTACATAAAAATAACCTGATGGAAAGAAAAGAAAAGAAAAAAAAAAAAACGTGTTTTCAGAGTGGAAGAGAACAATATTTACGTAGTTTGTTAGCCACGGTTTATCTCTGAACAGAATCTCAGGATGAGGTTATAGTTCCGTTTTCGGAATTACTACCTCTTCCGGAAATTTCGGAATTTAGTTTTAGTTTTCGGAAAATTACCACAGTAAAATAGATAAAAATTCTATTTTTACTATAAAAAAAAAATATATATATAAAAGTGAAAATATTTGAAGGTTATCGCGATAGGCATTTAAATATTTGTAGAGTGTTTCTTATTGAATTTAAAATTTGATAAAAGAATAAAATTAAGCTAAACTGAAACCATTAATATTCCGAGATTAAAAAAACGAGATAGAGAATAAATGGGAATATTTTATAAAATGTATTTTGCTATATCTACAGATACAAACAGGGATCATAAAAAAAAATTGCTTGAATTTTTAATTTTACAATTCAAGTTTATTATTTTATTTATTTTAAAGTTTACTGAAAAAAATATTTTATATATTTTTTCTTAATAATTAATTAAATAATACTGTTTGGGTTATTTCAAAGCGAAATATTAAAAATTCAAAATTCATTGAAAATGTAACAAAGTAGCGCACTTTAAATGAAAAAAATAGTATTTTTTCTATCATAAAATAAAATTTATTATATATATATATATATTAATTTAATGTGATACAATATGTAACTATTTTTTTTATTAATGATATTTTAAAATTAGATTTAAAATGCAAGTTTGCTTTATTAAATATAATTTTGATTTTTATAACAAAAGGTATCAATTATAATCAATTTTATTGGATAAGTATATAATTTAATTACAGTTGCGTTTGCTTTAAAATTTAATTGAACCTAATTTTGCCAAAATAAAAATTATTCTTTGTTTTGATGAATCAAATATATTTGATAAAAAAAATAATAATAATACAGTAGTAACATATACATTAATTCATTTATAACTTTTTTGGATAACAGATGGCAATAGTTGACTCTTTAAATGCTTTAAATACAGTACAGCAAATCCGAAAATGCTTAATTTTATTAAATTAAATTATTAGTAATTTAAAGTTATATAATATACAATTTAATTCAAAAATTGTTATTAATATAAAGTGTTTGTATTAAAAAATCTTCGTAAATAAATAGAAATATAAAATATCAACTTACCATAATTGCCAGTAGAGGACACTACTAGACCAGCTAACGAAAATTATGGCGAATTTCGATATTTTTAAACAAATAATACTGTATAAGAAAAATTTTATTTTTTATGTATAATCTTATAAAACTTTTTAATTTTAAACATTCAAATAAATAAATTTATACGTAATTTAATAATTTCTTTCAATATAAGCTGGGAACGTTTCCTTTATTTAATTAAATTAGGTCTCGCTATGCTATTATTTACTTAAAGGTTTAATTAATAGCTATTTTGTCAAGTAAATGTAGCTAAATAGCAAGTTAAATAACAAATATTTTTAGTTTATAAAATGACAAATCTCACAAAAAATATAATACTCAAACTATGCAATCAGTTTTGATGAAATTCGAGATTGCATACTGATATATGTTTTCGTAAAAGTTTAATTTGTTTTTGTTACAACTGCGTTAGTTAAAAGATCTTAAAATTAACTACGAATAAAATTGTATCTTATGAATTTTTACCAGTCAGATTTTTTTTCATATCAATTTCCATTTTTATTTGCTTATCAAATAAGTAAGGGAATATCGTTCACCCCAAAATTAATACCTTTCTCTTAAATCTTTGCATAATTTTTTACCTTCTATTATATGATTGTTTCTATATATCAATAAATCCATGCTATATATACAACATTTCGTTCACACAAATAATATAATTCAATTTAAAGTGTTGTTTACAAAATGTTTTTAAAGGAATCTATGATTCAGAAAAAAAATTCAGATTTCCGAATTTTTCCTGACTCATGGATTCCTTTATCATTAAAATTTTTGTGAATTCTCAAAACGCAATAATTTTATTTTTATTAAATAATAATACAATAAACAAAATTTATATACGAATATGTATTTAATATACTATTAAATTCTTTAAATAATAAAGTAAATTAAATTTAATTTGGTTTGGAAATTTTCCTTTTTTATTGTGTTTAAATACAAATAAAAACAAAATTGAAAATTTCCCTTTTTATATATAAATTTTTCAAATTTCCTCGAGGATATTTGCGGACCACAATTTGAGAAACACTGCCTTTGGTTAAATTTAAAATGAAGTTTTACATCTATATCAAAAGAGCAGAAATTTTTTTAATGTGCATTATGAATGCTTAAATAAGAATAGTAAATCAAAGTGCATTAAACTTTTAAATGTTATATAATGCGATTTAGTTTAGGTTTTATTAATTTAAATTTGGCACAATTTGCCATTTTTTTCTATTTTATCATATTTTTGATAATTTTATTCGAAGCTTATACTTCGCGTCATCTAGTGGCTAAAATATAAATTAAAGAAGCAGACTAAAATATAAATGCTATTGTTTCAGTTTAAAACAACAGTGGGATTTTTGGACATTTAGCAGAGCAATAATTCATTACTATTTTTTTTTTTTTTTTTTGTTTAATATTTATAATGTAAAAACTCAGTTTTTGCAGTTATTACTTTCGTGAAAGAAATTGTAAAAAAATTAAAATTTAAAGTACATTATGTATTATATATTTAAATCGATATAAAAAATGATTCTTTGAATTTTATTATATTCTAATCGGAACTCCCACGTTGTCTGGGAATTTATGGGATATAATTTTCCTCTACTTGTTTATATGGACAATCATACCAATTATTATGTCGTTATAATGACATATACCGGTACATATTTGTGATATCAGAAGTGCACGTCGCATTGACATCACAATGCTCTTTTTGTGTAGATATGACTTCATATTCACCTGAACTGTTCTGTGACCAATTCCGGGATTATTAACTCAACGATGATCGGGTATTCCGGGATTCTGGGTGGATCACCGGATCACAAGTATGATGAGGCCCAGCGACCCAACCCAGAATTATTTCTCTTGAATGTTGATAGTATTCTAAACTTAAACCTTTCATGATAATAATACCCATCAATACATAGATTCAGACAAAAATCCGAAGGTTTAAATATATACATTTTCCTTCCGACTCCAAAATTATTATAGCAGCGATTTTAAGGGAAGTGTGTGAATGATCCAACTCAAGAATTAAGTAGGCAAAATTTAATAAATCAGCCGAGAATGGATTATATAATGTATATTTCTACAATATACAAGAAAAAATTAATACCAATCAATAACATTAATAAAGAAATTATTTTTATTTTGAAAGATTATATTTTCTACTGATAGCATGATTGTTAATTATTAATTACTAATAGATATCACTTCCTATCTCTAAATCCTCTAAAATCTAAATAACTTGTTACTAAAATTCTTGGGACAATAGCACAGCGAGATCTAAAAACATCAAAATTCCGGTAGTCGGTTAACGCGA
>WUQG02014099.1:0-11737 GCA_011317285.2 Androctonus mauritanicus | reverse complement strand
ATCAGTCAATATTTCATGTCCAGTTAAATTATTGTCTTCATTTAACCAATCCCACACTACTTCCTCATCAACATTTTCACATCCATTTATGCCTTGTAAAGTATTCAAGACTGTATGCACTGTTTCACAAGCACTGTCTTCAAAATCAAGAAAATCCTTATCATTTTCTGGTAATATTTTCCACACTATTTTTTTAAAGTTGACGATCTTATTGATTTCCAAGCAGAAGCAATGTCATATATAGCAACATTGTCAGATTCTTCCAAAATGCAAGCAAATCATTACCACTCTCTTCTACAAACTTAAGCAGCAAATTTTGGCAATAAACTGCTTTTAGATTTTGGATCACTCCTTGGTCCATGGATTGTATTAATGCTGTCACATTCGCAGGTAAATACTTAACAAAAATATTATCATCTTCAGACTTCATAATATCCTCATTCGGGTGACTAGGTACATTGTCTAAAAGTACACAGCGTTCTGCAGCAGACCAAGAGATTCAAGATGTTGATGCACTGATGGAATGAAGATGATTTTAAACCAGTCCATAAATATTTCTCTATTCATCCATGCTGACTTATTGAAATAATAATTAACAGGTAAGTTATTTATATCTTTAACTTTAGAGAAAGATTGGGGTTTTCTTGCAGTTCTGATAACTAATGGTTTTAAAAAATGAGACCCAGAAGCATTGACACGGCACAAAACCGTAAGACACTGTTTCTGAATCTTAAGTCCTGGAGCATTTAGTTCACATACACAAACTAAGTGCTCCAGGATATAAGATTCAGAAAAAATTTTTTTAATTTTAATTTTTAAGTTTTTTACGAAGGTCTCCTGGATAATCAAGAGTCTACTGTATATCATTCATTTGTTGATAAAGAGTAATATTAGTTTAATTAATTAAATAACATCCTTCTGTTTCTATATACTATATCATGAATAATCTACTTTTACAAAGGAAATCAACAAACTAAGTTTCTTACTGATTTAAATTATAAAATATTTTCTTAAAAAACAGATGAGCTAAAGATTAAATTTTTTTAGTTTTGAATGTGTTTCATTTTCCTAAATAAAAAGAATATAACATAGTTTACTATTTAAACAATTATATAATTTTATATTTTTTTTAAATTATGTAAAACTGGCATATATTTGAAAAAATAACAAAATGGTAATGACCAAAACTTAAGCCCAATCAACTTATCTATATCTCTGCCTTTTTCTTCAGATAAATAACAAACTAACATTAATTAAATTAGTTTTTCATAACATAATTCAATGAAATTTGATTTATTAAATAACACAATAAATATTTAATATTTTAATGCTATGAATAGTGTTTAATCAACTAAATAAATAAGGATATAGTGATTAAGGAATAATATACCCTTCCTTATTTAAAACATTTATAAATTAAAGAAAACAGTTCTCTTTCTAATTTTATAAAAGATATTTTTATAAATCTGTATTATAAAAAATTTCAAACTTTTTTTATTTAACATACATTATCTTTTAGGAAATCCTATGATTAAAAAATCTTATAAAACTTCAGGAAGTATTCTAGAATTGTCTTGCTCAAAAACATTTTATCATTTTCAATAAATAATACATCTATTATTATATCAGGAATTAATTTATATTCCATCCTTGCATATTTACATAACATTCATACTGTCCTATTCTAATGATATCCACTGCATTTATCAATTACTCAAAATATTTTGAAATTAGATTTAAATGCAATTATATTATTACTGGTCAACAAATCTAGTAATTTGATTTTATACACAGAAGTATAATCAGTAAATGTAATATATTAATTAAACAAATGTGCATAAGGTGAGTTTAAAATATCAATTTTCTCTATAAATACTAAATTATTTTTTAACAGAGTTAATTTTGAATAACCAACTATTAATATATTCTAAAAAAAATTGTTCCAACCTTAATTTTATAAACATATCCTAAAATTCTAAGTATTCATTTCATTAATTTAAATTCTGATTCAGCAAGGCATATTTTATAGGATCTCAAGATCCATCTGTAAGCACAACTTTTCTCATCATTTACTCCTAACTTTAACTTTTCTTCTCATATTTTTAATCTTTATATACATTTGTATTTTAAAATGATATACTCGTATATTTGAAAGAAAATAACTGGAAACACCCTTACTGTAGAAATAGTAATTTTATAAAATATTGATTAAATATAAATAAATAAAATGAACTTAAATTATAAAATTTGTGTATGAAAATGACTTATACGTAATTTTTACAATTTATATGAAATACATAAATTTTCAAAATATTTCGATAGAAAAACTATTTTCTAAACAAATCTGACACTTTGCTAATCTTTTTTCATTGAAATAACAAGCAGTTTTGGAAAAATCTAAAATTGTCTAGTTTCCAAAGATGTCATTTACTTAGCATTTGGAATTCGTTTGTATGTCCAGTCTTAATGTTAATTTAGCCAGCATATATTTTGCAACAATGATACATCACACATTGTTGTCATCATGACATCATCCTGATAGATATTGATAATAGACAGTGTTGTGTTAAGAAATCAAATAAGCCATATCCTTACACTGCTAACACTTAGTGCCATCTAGTTGGAATTATATAAACTAAAATTGTGATAAAATTTTATCCTGTAGGATTAAAGGATGCAACAGCAAGGTGTCCTTTAATGTTAGACCATCGCTATCAAATTTCACTTAAACCTGCTAATTAGTTCAAAAGTCATTAGTGGGAAGATATAGACAGAAAGACAGACATGAGCCCAATCTTATAAGCTTCTATTTCCTTTGGAAAATAGTTTAAAAATAGATGGTTCTCTAGAAACTTGAAAGTGACAATAACACTGTAGATAACAATAATGATGTATATCTTAAAAACACACTATTATTATTCCTGTTGAATAATTACACAATGACATTGATTTAAAAACAAATCGTATTTTCATCAAATGTTAAAAATTTATACAAAACTGTGATATTGTTTCTGTTGTTTTTTATTTAATAAAAATTTCATTTTTTTTTACTATTGAAATTATGTATGTTATTTATTTAACATTTTACTTATGAAAAATTACTAATTGTTTTATTGCTATTAACAATAAATCAATAACAATTTACTATACTTGATGTAGTTATGACAAAAAATTATAATTCAGCCAAAATATTTATAACATAGAAAACTTAAATAAATAATTATTTGAAACATTTTTAATCTCAATTGTTTCTTAATGGATTAAATTTATAATATATTTTACCACAGTTGAGATTAAACACATTACAAATGATTATTTGAAATATCCTGTGTAGATCTTTAACTGAATAATAACTGATAAATTCTGGAATCCATCCTGTGATTAATACTTTTAAGAATAAAATATAGCATATCAAAGCAATAAAAAAAACTTTTCCTTTAATTAACTTTCAGAATATAAAAATGTTTTAGGTTAATAATTAACTAATAAAAAACAAAAAACATTTCAATCATCAAGACTTGTATTGATCCTGTGCACAATAAAAAACAGAGTTAATCACTATTGTAGAACATGCAAGGATATAAATATGATTAATAACCTTCAGAGACCATCCCAAATGCTTGTGTTTACTGTATTCAAGAATTGTTGTAATATAATATTTTAATGTGATTTTTTTTTTCTTTCCCATGCATATAAGGCATATATCCATTTAAAGGTCTTAGATTAAGATCTTTAAAATGAGCATAAAGTTTTTAATTTGTTTTAAAAGACTTGTTTTTTTGATGACATAAGTTGTTTGCTATATAGATTAAAGAACATTTTGCCAGTTTCTGCCACAAAAATAAAAATATATTTTTAAATTCAATCTTGGAATTCTTAGAACAGTTTTAAACAGTTGTACTTATTCTATTTTTTAACCTTGTTCAGTTTTATGTATTCTATAACTATGTTATCCTTTTGTTTAGGGAATAACTGATGGTTATTTATTAACTGAAACATTTCTGTGTTTTGAAAATTAAAGTAAAAATTTCTTTCTGCTTTGGTATGCTATGTTTTATTTTTGGATCTTGAAAGCATTGTTGTTATAATTTATTTATGTTTTTATTACATTATTAATATTCTAAGACTAACATGTAAGCATATTTTAAATTATAGAGAATGAAATTTAAAACTTATATAATTCCTACATATTAAAAAGCAATCACATAAATTTATTTTAGATTACTTATATAATAATAATAATAATAATAATAATAATAATAATAATAATAATAATATATAAACTTATTTACTACATACAATAATGAAGTCAAGGTACTATCTGTTTAAACACAATTCATCAAAAATGCACAAACTCATTAGCAGAAAAGGTTTGTGTATTTTTGATGACTTATCACACACAATACATCATCATCATAATTTTTAACAAATATACAGATAATTCTTAATTAAATTTCAATAAAATTCTGATTAAAAATTTGTTTGTGTCAATATGACAATGCAATAAAAAACTAGTTTTTTTTCATGAACTGTAAATTATCATCTACATACTACAAAATATTGCATATTTTGTATTTAAACAATTAACATTTATCATAATAGGAAAGATGATTAATGTAGATCAATAGAATATGCTTAAATTATTCGGAAGCCATTTAAAGTACAATATATCAATTAAGAAGGGAGAATAAAACTTTTGTTTATTTATTTCAATTTTCTCAGTTTTTCTGTAAAATCGAAACTTAAAAAAACTGCAACTATTAAGAATTAATTTCAAAAGGAAATAATCAAAATATATCACATTTCCAGCATTTGTTATGAACCTATACAAGAAAATAATGCTGTATTTGTTTCAAATATTTGTGTCAGATTTGATACAAAAATAAATAAATAAATGGAGCGCACACACATATATATATATATATATATATATATATATACTGCAACAAAACAATTATAGTTTTACATCATGCAATGCCATCATTCCAGAGCACCAGAAATATCCACTATTAACAATAGTATCATTTATATTACTTATTGTTAAGTAATATTAATGATGCCTTGTATGTCATTGCTTTAATTTTTTATCCATTTTGGTATTACATTTTTTGTCAATTTCTATAGATCCAAAGATTTGTATTCAGAGGTTTAGCCTGGAAAAAATGAGGGGGGTGGGTGAAATAAAGGAAAGTTAGAAATTTAGCAGACAGTTAGCTTAATTGAATTCATTTTTGCATTGTCTCAAACATTTGACCTTGACTGTTACACATACCAAACAGCAAGAGTATAAAAATGATATATCAATGAGTTATCTACATACCAAATTTGGAAAAATAGTATTTATAGCATTTTAACCAAACTATATAAATCATCATGAAAATAAGTTAGGATAGTCCTTGACAGCCAATTTTTCAGGAATGCATGTATAATTTTTCCATAAGAAATAATGTAATTATAAATGTTACATACCAATTTCCAAATCTATTAAATTTTACAATCTTATCACTTTATTAATATGGAATTTTTTATTTTTGTAACTACTTTTTTTTAATCTATATGCAATTAGTTACAGTATGCAAGTAGTCCTCAAGTTATCACCACTTATACTTATGATCAATTGATAAGTCTTGTGATTGGTCAATGCAGTTCACTTACTTATGTGTCCATGTACTGTATATTAGTTTGACATACCAGAAGAATTTCTGTGCTTTTTTGTATGAATGAACTTTTTTTCACCTGTGAAAGTATTAAAAGGTTCCATTGTGTGTTTAGTTTCTTTAGATTTGTGTTTGTTAAGTTAAAGATAAGCATTTTGCAATAATAAATACTGACAATTGGTAACTAATAATTATAAAAGTATTTCCAACTTACAATCTATATGGTTCAAATAAACCTATTTTAAGTCAAAGACAACTGATATTATATACCTTCAAAAATATTTAATCTAGAAAAAATAAGCTGTTTTGGCTGATGTTAGTGTTTTATTTTCTTAAATCATCAAATAACTACATCTAATTTATAACAAATATCCTAATTTCTTAGCGCTGTACTTGCCATATTTTTTTTTTATATGTTAGATGTTTTTTAGATGAAAACCATTTTTCTGAGAGAAAATTTTAGTAATAATATATCAATACATCATTAAAACAGCCTCTCTATTTTTAATTTGATTGAATCAAAACTTTTACAAAAAATATAGTAAAATAATAAACATACATAAAGTACATCAAATTTGGTCAAAATCGATTGAAAAATACAATCAGTAGAATTCACGACGAAAAGACTTCCTACTTTTTTCAATTTTGTCCTATTGAACCATATTTTTCAGAAAGCCTTAATTAACCTAAGTAACATTTACATTTCATATCTGTTTGAAATTGGTTGAACAATGTGACCTATAGAGACATTTCTAAAAAATAGAATCACCCTCTTCTAGAACTTTTAATTTTAGAACAATTATCCCAAAATTTTAATTGCGTTAGGATTTGCTTATATTTCAAATCTGATGAGAAATGGTTAAATAATGTGCTACGTAGAGGTATTTATGGAAAACGGACTCCCATTTCCTCCTTTATTTTGATCTGATTGACCTGAAATTTTCGGGGGCTTCAAATAATCTAAGAAATATCTATATTCAAAATTTAATTGACATCAGTTGAATGATGCAACCTGTGGAGGAGAAGAAAAATATAGCATTTTTTGTTAATTTTTGCAATTTTTAAACTGCTCTAATTTTATTATTAATTGGATTTGAGATTTCAAATTTGGCAATAAGTGTCTTATTGAGTACTTTTCTCGAATGTAATTGTCAACTTAATAATATTTATAAATTCCAATAATAAGAAATTTAGCAAACAGCAAAACAATTATTAAAAACCATTAATTAGCATCATCTCAAAATCAACAATTTTATTGGAATTTATTATTATTATTAATATTTGAATATAGTTTTTGTAATCAAGTTATTAAATTAGTATAAAAAATTCATAAATCTATATTATAATTAAAATTTGAAGAGGCAAGACACAGATTGCACAATTGATTTGCTCACATTGAATGCATGATCAACAATATTTGCCTCCATATCACTTTTTAATATATTAAGTAATTTATCTTTTTCTTTCAGTAAGTTATAAAAATACCTATCTTTTATACTGGAACAGACATATTCATATTTAATCTTGTAAAACTTTATAAATACTTTTTTGTATTTTATAATGATAATCAGTATTATAATCAATAATGAGCAAATTTCAATTTGCAGATATTGAAAAATCATTATTATTAAAAACCATTAGTTAGCATCATCTCAAAATCAACAAATAAATTAATACTTTAATTATTAGCTTATTTATTGATTCCAACATATAATTAAAATTTATTTCAATTAATTAAAATTCCATTATTGTATCAAGAATTTGTTTGGTGTATATTAGAATTATTATTTATAGTAAATTCAAAAAAATGAATTTGCACATACTGAGTTCACAAATATGGAAGTTTTATTACATATTATTTAAATTAATAAATCATTATATTAAAATGATTGAAATTATCCAAAACAATCCCTTATGAAAAAATTATAATCATTAATTTATGGAATGATTAGAAATAAATTATATATAAGTTATCATCTTTGTAAATTCAGCTTACTAATTATGTATACTATATTTTTCTATATATTCATTACATTAAATTAATAAGATTATTTTATTTATTCAAGTATTATATTATTCTATTAGAAATGTGTATAAGTAAAGAAGTAAATAAAGACTGAAGCCACACCTCAACCAATACACTAAGATACTAAAACCTATCAGATTCCACTTTTAGATAAAATAGTGCAGTATTTCTCTTTCAAAAAAAAAATTTTTTTTTAGGTTTTGGCCATTGAAAGCTGCCATTGTTCAATATGGAAAGAAAATATAGTTGAAATGACGTTATAGATCAGTGATCTCAAACTCAAATTGTGTGCAGGCTGAATGAGCAATTCAAAAGGAAATGAAGGGCCAAAATATTTTTAAACAAAATTACAAAGGGAAAATGGGAAAAGTTATTGATAGTACAGTGAATGTTGAGTTATATTATACTCAACATTCACTGTACTATCAATAACTTTTCACTGTACGCTTTAAAACTTTAATTAATTATTTTATTAATGTTAAATTGTAATAATTTTCCGACTGTAACATGTATTTAAACCATGGATGATTTAAATAAACAGCTAAAACATCTTTGGGGGGCGGAACAAAATTGCTCTTTAGGCAGGATGCAGCCTGCCAGTTTGAGACCATTATTACAGACAACTCTCTTCTCCTATTAAATAAGGATTATTTAGCACAGTTTTGAAGGAACACCTTTCAATGAATATTAAAATATTTTAAAAAACTACCCATTGAGATTTATCTGCAATTCATTAATAATTATTGTATAGCAGACATAGATGTGCCAACAGCTACTGATTTTTTTTAATAATATTTTTTCTTATTTGAAAACACTGTTGGTGATTTTCAAATAATATAAAATATTATATTATATAATATTTTATAATCATAAAGGATGATAAGATGTAAAATATAAATTCCATCATAATTTATTTCACATGTATTTTATTCAAATTACTATTTATGTGTTTGCAAAACAAATATTTTTTCAAATAGATTTTAGCATAAAAAGTCAAAATCAAATGCAAAGTTCAATTATATATGTGAGGAAAACTAGTCACCAGGTTGCAATCACTAGCATTGTAAATCTGTATCCCAAACAAAGAAATAATCAGTATTTGTTAACTGCAGAATTTTTTATTTTTTATATAAGCTGCAAATTACTTGAGAAGAAATATTGGAGATGGCTTCATTTGAGTAATGACTCAAATGAAACTATCTCTAATCTCTAAACAAATTAGAAAATTTCATTAAATCTGCAATATTTAGAACCAGAATAAGGTTTTTATAAAATTTATTTTACAATAACTTTTCAATAAATGATGAGATAAATCATATTCTTTATATTTGGATATTTTATGTTTTAATCAATAGCTAGCAAATCTATAAAAACTTATAAAAACTGTTATAAAAATTATTTTGAAATATTAGAGAAAGCAGCTATCTGTAAAAATATTAATAAAGTACAGTGTAATCCCAACTGTAAAATTTATTTCATTAACAAACTTTGGTCTCAATTCTCTCATATATCAGAATTAAAGAAGACTAATTAAAATTCAAAAATTTCAGATATATATTCGGAATTATAACATTACACTGCTCCATGGATCAATATAACCGTTTCAGCACTACAAGCAGGGAAAATATATTCTTCCTCTAGGTTATTGTGAAATATATTCTTCCTCTAGATTATTGTTACAGTATATATGAAGATTTATTTCACAATAACCTAGAGGAAGAATATATTTTCCCTGCTCATAGTGCTGGAACAGTTATATTCAGACATATAAAATCTATCATAAAATTGTTTATAAATATTTTCTACTCTTATCAGGGCTCAAAAACTAATAAGTTATTCATATTTTTAAAAGGCACAATATTATGAATTCATAAAACTCATTTCAGAATATCAAAATCAATTAATAATTAAAATTATTATTATATACAGTTCTCTCATGACAAACTTTTATACATAGAGAACTTTTCAAATTTTATAAAAATTAAAAAATTATACAAGAATTTTAAGCATTGCAATCAACAAATGTAATTTAAAGCTATCAAATTATTTAACATGTTATCATAATATTTTAAGATAGTAAAACTTTCAATAAAATCTTCATATTATAATTTGACATTTAAATTCAAATCTATAAAATAAAAAATTTTTAATTGGCCAATAAATAACATTCTGTACGAGATAGTATATATTGTGTGTTAGGTATTTCTAGGTTCATTATTAGAATAACTTTCATGTTAACAAACTTTAACTAAAAACAAAAACTCACAAAACAAGTACAGTTGCAACATACAGTGGCATTCTTCTACAAGTTATATTCATAACTAGAAGAATGCAACTGTATCTACCAAATATTTATCATCTAAAAAACCAATATATTGAATATTGGTTTTTTTAGATGGTAACAATAAAAATAAAATACTAAATATATTTTCTGTATATAAAATACAAAAAATATATATTTTAGAATTTTTATTCATTTCACAATAGTTCCATTTATATAACAGTTGCATATCTAAACACTAGTTTTTCTTTTTTCCAGTTGTAAGAAATAGCAAGAAATAAAAGAATAAATGTACACTAAGAATATTAAGTTTCAGTGTGCATTTATTATGGGTGATCCCTAAGAATATTCTGTTTTTGGATAGTAATATAGCTTCATGTTACGAGATACTATTGTAAATCATGTTACAGATGTATAGTTAGAGATTTTAAGAATCATTTTATTGGCAATCAAAAATGCAGGAGACTTAAACTGAGCCATTGTAATTCAATGATCTATTTAAAATTAGTTTCCAACTTTATAAGTTAATTTGTTCCTAGGATCCATGTGTAAAGTGAAAACTCATAAAGCAAGAATTTATTTCCCACCAATGTAATGATAAAAACAAGGTTTCATTTTTTACATTATTATTTAACATCTGACCTTAATTTTACCATAGTAAATTATTATGATAAAATTGAGGTCAATAAACAATAGTTTATGCTTAAAAAATGATCTATCTAAAGAAATGAAAACATTGACTTTTAAAAGCAATAAAATTATAATAATAAAGAAATTATTTATATCACAAACATTAAAGAATTTTTAATCATCATCATTATCAACAGATGAATAGATGAGCATTTTATACAAATGAATTATTTCTTAGATAAAATCCAGAAATTAAATTTATTTATATAATATTCCAATGAAACTATAATAGCCAGAAGATATGCTATTTCCACTTTTTAACCTGCCATTTTGAATTTTCATATTTCATAGCAAGTGACAGCATATCTATATAAAATCAGTAGTATTATGTTGTATAGTCATGTGTAGTTTGAAATGCTTATTTATAAATGTTTAGCATTTATTTATTGCAATTATTGTTCTTATTTTTGATTTTTTTTTAATATTTGATACTCAAAAAATGAACTCGTAAAGCAAGAAATTCTTATACTTAAATTTCCATTCATTCAAATTATTTTGGTACTGAAGGATATGAGTAATTTATTTTAAAATTATATATTATATCTTAAATTATTACTATTAAGCAATGTTTTATTTTGTGTAGAAAAACATCTTGAAAATAATACAAACAATACTATGTTATAAATTTTCTCATAGAATGACAAAGCAATAAATTTTTTTTATATAGTTTTATAGGAAAAAATTTTATCTTCTATTGCAAAAATATTCCATTAAAATTAAAGTTTTCAATTTTTTTTATATAAAATAATTTTTCAATTCACATTCATGTACAAATTTATGGTGAATAAATCAATTTTGTTTCTTAAATATATTTACAAAAACTTGTAATTACAATGATGGGGTTACAAGTTTCTAACTTCTATCAACTATACTATAGTCTGTCCTGGTTAAGAAAAACTCTGATGTAAACAAACAAGATGTAAAGAGGCTTAAAAGTTGTGATGTTATTGGCTGGTTCATAATGATATATTATGTCACTCACATAAAGTAGTGCACTTAAAAAAGCCATTATGTATGTATGTATGTATGTATGTATGTATGTATGTATGTATGTATGTATGTATGTATGTATGTATGTATGTA
>WUQG02014088.1:0-11737 GCA_011317285.2 Androctonus mauritanicus | reverse complement strand
CGTCCAAGCGGTAATCCCATTCTTGCCAAACTTTCTCAAGCATGTCTGGTGTGATGTTCTCGATGGCTCTGATAATGTGCCTTGTTAATTCTGGCAGTGTAGCTGGAAATGGAGGATGTAAACAATGTCCTAGACGAAACCCCACAGGAAGAAATCACAAGTGCATTACCAGAGCCATCGAGAACATCACACCAGACATGCTTGAGAGGGTTTGGCAAGAATGGGATTACTGCATGGACATCTTCCGTACTATACGTGGTGCTCACATCGAGTGCAGCTAAAGTCACTATAAAACTTCAAGCTTCATTCTTTCAAATGACACTAAGATCGTGTATTTTGTTCAGTATTAGTGAAAATATAGCTTTCTGAAATCGTCCAATAATTTGTAACCACCCCGTACATAGAAATCTGCGATTAGATACGTTTGTAAAGCAATCAGAAAAATCTTAAAAGTTCTAATATTTATTTTCCAATTTTAAGTTAAATCTTTCTTGATATTTTAAAATAACAATGAAATTTCAAAAATCTTTCATATAAAGACTTCAGAGATTTTTATATACAGTATATATAAATTTTTTTTATAGAATATTCGACAAAATTTGCATTAGTTTTCCTATTTTCGAATAATGTCAAATTTTAAAATACGTTTAGGAAAAAGTTACGGAAAAATTTCGTTTATATGCATTGATATTTATAAGTGTTTTTATTAAAGTTTACAGAAAACAGGTTAAGTAAGTTTTAATGTACTGAATAAATAAATTATTTTTATTTATTTACATTTACTCTTGTATATTGATTCGATTGCCTTTAAGCTATTTTAATATTGCATTTTTACCTTGGTGTACTTATTTCTTCTTCCCTATTTTTCGGCAACTTGTCCAGAATTTAATTGAACCTGTTGCCGGACCGGTTCAAAGTTATAATAACCTTCAGATTTCGGATAATGAATAGTAAAGGTCGAACAATTCTGGAAAACCGCCAAAAATTCTGTATAATTTCTTTTGAAGAAACGAAAGAAAAATTAATGATAAATAAATCATCATTTAACTATTAAACTATTAAGCTTGCTAAATCGAATATAAAAGAAAAAAAAAATTTTTTTTTCTTTTGTTATTCTTTATTGCTCTGCACGGATCTTTAGTTATCTTCCACAAACCGTGGCGCTATCTGTTGATATAAATTCATATTATTTTTAATTTAAAAAAATTATTTTATAATTTTTCTTTAATTAATGATACAAACATAAATCAATAGATTATATGTTTATTATGCTATTTAAATTTGTTATTTTAAAATTTAATGTTATGTTTAAGATAAAACACTTTTCAAATATTCTGTTCATCATTTTCATCGGTACTGGATATATGGTATATATCTTGTTTTGTTTCCATATATAGTATATTCATACCATATACTGTATATGGAAACAATAATATGCGTATTCCATATAAAGTATATTATGTACTACCTGTTTATATATACAGTATATTCATAACATATACCATATATGGAAACAGTGCGCGCAGTACATTGCTGTATATGGAAACAATGATATGTATCTTCCATATAAAGTATATTATGTACTACCTGTTTGTATATACAGTATATCCATAACATATACTGTATATGGAAGCAATGCGCACAGTACATTGCTGTATATGGAAACAATAATTTGTATATGCCATATAAAGTATATTATGTACTACCTGTTTGTATATACAGTATATACATAGCATATACTGTGTATGGAAACAATAATATGTATATGCCATATAAAGTATATTATGTACAACCTGTTTGCATCAAATATTCTATATTTAATAAATAGTGAAAATAATAAATTTTTTATATTATTTAAAAAAAATGAATAATTTTATTATATCACTGAAATTTATTTTTAAACTTTTTACATGAATATATACTGATAAATACAGTAACAAATAATTTATTCGAAAGACATAATCAAATTTATTATCTTTTCATCTGTTTACACGTTTACATATTATACTATATCAGTATTTTAATGCTCATATACCTGTTTTGTATTATTTGTTTATATTTTTATAATTTATTTTTAAATTTATATTTTTATGTGGTTTTGTATACGTAAAACTGCCAAGTACCTCGCATATTTATATATATATATTCGTACATGCGCATTTTTAATTAATTGTCACATTTTCACTGATCTAATACTTCCTTGATGTGGTTAATGTATAGGTGCAGTAACTTATTTACCATTATTTTATTTTACGTTTATACACTTTTACGTTCGTTTACGCGAATATTTTATTCTTTTCTATTAACTGTTTTTCATTAAAGTCGTGTGTCGCTCGTATACAAAAATTATACAGCCTCGACGTATAATTTGGTGTCAGGGAAAAAAAAAAAAAAAAATTATAATACAGCAATTGAGATTTAATTTAGTGTTTAAATGCATCATCAGTACAATTTAAATATTACTCTCAATTGATAAATTAGATCATAATTCAAGAATGCGGAGGAAGTTTGCTTACTACATTACTTAATTGAGGAAAGGATGTGCTGTAAAATTGGATTTATAAAACATGGAACATTAAACAAAATATTCACAATTAGATCTTTCAGAAATGATATAAATATTCATTTTTTTTTAAATTTTTCTTCCTTTTTTTGATAGAGTTTAATGTAACCTTGAATTACAAGGATCCAAGTCATCTTATGCAAAAAAGAAATGTTCTTTTTTTTTTTATTTCTTTTTTTATTAAGTAACACTTTGTGTATTGCCTAATTTAAACTCAATTTAAACGAAAAGTAGACATAATGAGAGCATAAACAACGAAAGAAATAATTAAAAAAAATATTATAAATTCAATAATTTAAAAAAAAAAAAAATCTTGATGAAATCATTACATTTTCATTCGAAACTTCGCTTTGTTTATCTTTTATTCCTACTCAGTTTTATTTATTTATTTATTTATTTATTTATAGCCTTGAGTTAATAAAACACAAAGAATGAAAACAATAGAATTTATATGAATAATAAAATAATGATAAACTTGGATTATAATTTCAGAAATTAAAATTATGGCATACATAATTCTGTATTTTAATGTGGGTCAGATCAAATAAATTTGTCGATTGACAGAAATAAATGATTTAATCGTGAAAATTAAATTCAACATTCTGGCAGATGACCTTGTTAATTCGTGATAGTCATTCATTCATAAGATGCTCGAGTTGGAATAAGTAGGACTTGCTTTATGTATATAAGGTTAATAACTGATGAATGGGATATGAAAACTAATCACATATAAGAAACTAAAGATTAATTATAATGTATGGATAGAATATTAATTCACTTGCATAATGAACATGAATTTTTTTTTGAAAATTTAACATCGAGTTTCTCAAAAAATAAAATAATTTGATGTTATGAAAACTTATAAATAGATTTATCTTAACTGTTTAATTAAAACACTAAAAGAAGATTATGTGCGACTGGTGACAATATCTGATTTTCATTTTTCATTATTAAAATGGAGATTAAAGCAGGATAAATTAACTAGACCTACTTTAACAGAATATAGTTTTAAATATAAACATTTAATTTATAGAATTATTCTCGGTACGAATTTCTCTATTAATAATTTAAGGATTATAGGAAGGACACAAATAACGTAAAATGATGGTAAACTATTCCCTATACGGTAAATGGGCAAGGACAAATGTACTCTGTCAACTGATTCTCTTGTCCTTCCATCTAAAGAAGGACACAAAAAAAAAAAAAAAAAAAAATTAGGTTCTACGCATAGGAATATAGAATGTGGAACCTGATTCTCAAGCTAAATATTAAATTTTGCTTCTCGATTGCTAAAAAAAAAAACTACGTTTGTTGATCTTAAAACAGAAAAAAAATGGATTATTTAATAAAATTTATAAAATGCATTCTTATTGTTAGAATAATAATTTATCTTTTTTTTTTTTTCTTATTTTGTTTACAAGAAAATTTAATAATTAATATCAAGGTTAGACAATCTTAGATTTTAACGCAATTTCGTTAGACGTAATACCTGACCTTGATAGTTCCTGGAAAATTTTAAAGGGATTTTCCTAATTTCGATTCGGAGTTTATCAATTCGAAAACATCCTCCAAAACATACTGGTTTAGAATTGAAAAATAATAATAATAAAAAAAAAAGAATAATGTCTCTTTTATATTCTTACACGTGTAGCACGTGTATAGTATACGCAAATTTTATTGTATTGATGCTGTGCTCAATACGTAGAAAGATTACTTTTTTACAATCATATATTGTACAAATGTACATTATGCAGTTAAAAATTATTTTAATACTTGAAGGGGCGAAAATTCAAGTTTTAAGTTCTAATGATAGTCGAACTCGAATTCTTTTAGTAATAAATAGTAAAAAAAAAAAACTATATAGCTACTACTGGAATGACTTTATAGAAAACAAATTATAATATATTGTGTATATTTATATCTTCCTGTAAATGTATATTAAAGATTCAAACTCAATTAAAATAATCTCCTTTGAAGACATAATTATGAAATTTTTAAGATGTAATATTTTTAAGAAGTATATTTTGAGCGAAGTAGCAAATGATTTTGTATCTCTAAACGTGTCTCTTTTTCTAGACTGCACAAACTTTTTATCTTAGTTTATGTTCGATCGACAAGCCATCTAGATCCTTCAAAAATACAGCATCAACAACTGCAAACTGTAGGGATATGTTTGCAGTGGCCAAGGGGGGAGCGGAGGGGGCGAACCGTTCTTCAGAGGGGTTCTCCGAAAAACCTTAAGTTTTAAATATATGTACCTATATATGGGAATATAAAAAAGGGACTTTGTATTCTGGGAAGATGATTACGTAAAAATGTGCCGTGTTTATGTTTAAAAGTTTATGTTAGAAGCGCTGATGCTATAATTTTATAAAATATGAGCAGTTTTCCACATTTTGTATGGTGATCATTCCAATTACGGAAGTCCCAGAAAGACTTTCGCACCGAATCTCGATAACTGTAGATCCGCCGCTTGTATGCTTGTATTTTGTTTATGCAAATTGTAGGAGTTACCTATTAAAAAAAAAAAAAAGCTAATTCCTCTACAATTTGCATAATCAAAGACTCTTAGGGGACAATAAATCATTAACAATTAAAAAAACGCAATTATAAACAATATATTTTTAGAAAATAATACTGTTATATTGTGGATCTCATCAAAAAATAATTAAAATTACATTAACTCTGAATATAGAGAGTGCATAAAATATTAACATACTATTGTAATCGTTTTTTAATTATTAATTTAAAACAATATTTTTTCCGTGAAGTGCGCTATATAGAATTTGCTGAGACCAGGAAAACTTTCGAACAGGAAGTCTTTATAGGATAACGAAAATTTAATAAAGGAAAATTTTAAAATTCATATTTTCCTTATATTTAAAATTCCATTTGTTAATTTTTTCATAGTTTGATTATGATGTCGATCTTGTTAATAAAATATTAAAATATCAAATAAAACTTATTTGCATTAATTCGTGTATTAAGGAAATTATTTTGATTTATTGAAATATTTTCAGTTCTCTTGAGTTAAATCTATGCTTGTCTAAATATCGAATGATGATGCTTTCTTTCATTTTACTTTTTATTGTTACCAGGACCAAAGAAGAGATTTCTCATATTGATGTATCTCAAGGCAAGCTATTGAACGTACAAAGAACAAATGTTGTATCTAGAACAGAATAAGAATAAATAAATGTGATTGTATGGATTGAATTTAATATTTAAGAATTATTATTATTAATTTTAGATGGATTTTCGAGTTTCAAAAAAATCAAATAATTATTTTTCTTTTTTTTTTCATTAAATTGTAATTTTTAAAATTTTTTTCCAGTTTATTCTCTTAGATTATTCCCAACATAATTTTAAAAATTAATGTATTTTTTACTACTTTAATTATAATCTAAGTATCTTATGTATAAACTAGGTCACAATTTTTTACGTTATTTATAGCACAATTAAAATTAATTCGACAAGTAAACTGTAATTATAAAAGGCGAAATCTCACGAATGATAGAATTTCATTGTTTAAAATTTCACATTTTAGATTAAGGTATAGATTAAAATATTTTTTTACCCGCAAAAAAATTGAATTCGCATTTTATTTTGCTTGCTTATTAATTAAACCAATGCGTGGATATCATACATTATATCGTAACTTTGATTTAAAAATGCATCGAAGTAAGGAATGACCACAACAATTTGTTTTTATAGTAAAAAGTTATAGACATTAATTCGAACAGTATCAATTCACATAATGAAAACCGGGACAAACGTTTAAACCGGTTGATGAATTATTGTGTGTGGCGCTTCCTAATTATTTAATTTATATTTTACCTAATTAACTGTAATATCCGTCTTAATTAATTTTTAGTGTAAAATTAATAGATTTTTAAATAATTGCGTGTACGTAAAGTTTGAGCTACCAAGTATTTAACTCAGAAAATAAGAATATAATGGAAGAAAAAATCAAAAACACATAAAATAAAGAATACGTTTATTAAAATAATAAATACACCAACTACAAAAATTTTATAAATGTCTATACAGCTCAGAAAGTTTCTGAGCAGTATGGACATTTATGAAATTTTTTAGCTTTTTGTGCGAAAAAAAAACAGGAAGAAGTGAAAATATGAATGCGATAGAAGCAAAATAGAATAACCGAAATGCGAATATAAAATTTATTAAAAATGAAGTTAGGCGTAACTATATTAATTAAGATATATACAAACAACAACAAGAATAATAAATAAAAATATTAAAAGTTTGATATTTGAGAGTGACTAATTCCAGCTATTGTCTCTATACATTGTTTAGAGAGATAATAATTGGAATTGATCTCGAATTAATCTTATTTATCTTAAATAGAATATTTATTTTGTTGATTCGGTAGACCAGTTCACGTATAAGATCTAAATTGATGGGCGTGAAGTTAATGTAACTTTTATGTTTGTACAAAATAGTTGTAAGATTAAACACGGGGAATCACAATTGCATTGTTCAATTGTTCACATTCAACAAAGTTACTTATATGAGTTTAATTTTTACTGAGGTGAAAAAAATACGCGACAGTTTGCATACTATCGCGCTTACTCTGGCAGCAAGATTTCACTTAAATAGGATTTCTAATTCTAACAACAATGGTACGTTGAACCGTTGGATAATCTCATTCATCACACTAATAGATATTTAGACAACAATATTAGAATAGACTTCATGGACCATAATGCATTCTTTTCTGATAACAAAGTTGCTAGCTGCCAGAATATAATTGCTGATACATCTAGTTATATTCATATACCAGGCATTAACAATAGCATTAAAAAAACAAATATTTGCTGGCATATTATTAAGCCAATGTAATTAGCCTTTAGGTCGTTATGGCTAACACAAACACGTGGCAATTAGTTTTGGATTGACTCGGTTAAGGAATAGATATATAGTGAAAATTTCAGTTCCATTGCTTTCATAGGTTTGTCTACATTTCGTGTTTTTGTATGCAAAAGATAATCAAGCATTTTTTAAGGATTAGCTTAGAAAAAAAAAGAAGCAAGCCTTGAAGAATATGTTTGGCCTTGCACTCCTGCACAGTTTATAAATAAACAATATACAAACTACTCTACATACTAAATTTATAACCGCTAGTAAGCCTTGGAAATGAATATAGGATGGCACTTGTTAATTATTTAACTTATATTTTACTTAATTAAATATTTAAATAACGTGTTTTAATATTATTTTTATTTACTTTTTTTTATCAGTTTGAGTAGATTATTATTAGTTAAATAATAATTATTTCTTAATGTTAGTTATTCAGTAATTATTAAGCAAGTGAAAGTAGTGGTAGGAAAAAAAAAAATTAATTAAAATTTTTTCTTAGATGATTGACGGTTTTAAACTCTAGAGGGCGTTTTACTAATAGCAACAGTGATGGCACCGACAACATTGAATGGATTTTGGGGCAAGCCAACAGCAACGCTCGATTGGTGCGAAAGAAATTATGAAGTTACGTACTATATCGCCGAATTTTGTAAGTAAATTCTTATTTTTGCATTGAATCGTAAATTTGAAAGATTGGATAAATCGTATCCTGTTAATAACTATAATAAGCTCGATCGTATTATAATGCTTCATTTTATTTTATTACAGTAATATTAGATGATGATCGATAAAATTATTTTAAAAAATTGAATGATGTAATAAGCAGTTAATAAATATTTTATTTCTCGATTTGATTAAAATGCATATTGATCTAATAGTAATATAATATACATAAATCAAGCAATTAGAAATTATAACACAATTTATTTTATTTAATGTTTTATATATATTGAAAACAGTTTATCTAAAATATGCATACGTTAATAAATTTATAGATCCATTTATATATACAGGCCACAAGACAATATAATATACAGCATATAAAAAAATTAAAATTATTGAAATAGTGTAATAATTATGTAGTTTAAAAATATAATTTATTTTTCAATAGTAGAAGTTAGTATGCTAATAAAGATCAAAACAAAATGGAAAATAGGCAGTTCTCTGGTACTGATTGCATATCATAAAATATAACAATAAAATTTAAATTTTAAGAACATTCGAAACATTTCCTGAAAATTGTCCCTAAGAATTAATAATAATATTTTAATTTAAATATGATGATGATAAAATATTTTCAAACTAAAGAATAATTTTGTAAATCTAATAGCTTCCTAGCAAACTCTTGGAGTTAGACAGTAAAGCCTAACATCAAGAGCTTGTCAGATAAATTAATCTTGAGATTATAAATATTTAATTTTAGAATAGAGAAAATATAAAAACTGTTGTATTTAAGAAAAGTAATTACTCAACAATTGAATTAGTAAATACAAATTCAATAATATATGAAATTACCTTTTTTAAAATACAGTAATCTGGAATTATTAAAGATTCTGCAAGATAATATGATCTATCATTTGATCATTTAGTTGATAATTATGTGATTCTCTAAATAGGAGTCTAAAGAAAAACTTTAACTTGATTGTCAATGTGGCTATGAAAAGTTGATAGATACATTGATCTTCTCCTTAATGTTATAAAATGGCTAGATGGTCACACTTCCAAGCTTTTTCAGGAGAGGCCCAGGCTTTTTTTGTTGAAACCTATTCTTCAATCTCCTGATTAATCAGTCATGTGTGTTGAGCACTCCATGGTAATTTCAATCTTATTCTAGAAATTATTAAATCTTATTCAACAGAATTCTATGATAAACTCAAAAGTATCACTGCCATGATACTTTTGAGATTCAGTGATATGATTGAGCTAACACTGTAATTTTAATGTAATAAGCAGATATATGTTAAGGTGATAATATGATATTGAAAAAGTATGAAAAGGTGATAATATGATATTGCCAAACAAAGAATAAGTTTGTAAGCCTGTAATAGCAATTGTTTCTAGGCAACTAGCTGATCCTTTTCATTAAATCAAATTATACAAAAATTTAAGTTATTACAAATTATAATAAATACAGATCATTTCTAAAATCATTATTATTATAAAAATTTTTGTTTTAATATTCCAGAAATTTTGAATTATTGGAAGTTCATTATAGTTATAAATAGTTAGAGTATATAATACAAATAACTAATGAAAATTTTTATTAAATTAATTATGGTAGTTAATTATTTAAATTACTTAATTAAAATGATTAAATATTTATATTTTATTAAATAACTTCAGAATTCTTAAAATATTTCAAAATTTTCAAAATATAGATCAACCATAGATTGAGATTAAATTGTTTCTGGAAAATGCTTATAAATTGAATTATCATAAATCAAGAACTAAATTATCATTAACTAACATTAAAAGTATTATAATACATTCCTGAATTCAAAAAATGTCTACTGTTTTTCATTAAAAAACAATTGGCATTTTTGAACTCAGGAACTAAATTGAAATATTATCCAATTACATAAATGATGACAAAATTACTTCAATAATTACATTAATTGTTATTAAATAACCTAAAAAGTATAATTTTCTTAAGAAAATTTTATAATAAAGAGGTTGATTGCTGGCTTGAAACTTCCATCTGTCCAGACTGTGAATTAATGATGTCATATATCGTTTACTGTTATCAAAGTTGAATTCAGAGTCCTATATCTATACATACTTTTAATACTTTGATTTTACTTTTACACTTACATGCTTTTGCTTTTACATATCATCCTGCCCATCAGTCCTCATCCTTGAATATCTGTTTTTTAATGCAATTATCCAATTGTTTGCTAATTATTAAATAGTCCTGTTTCATTTCCTACTGTAGGCATGATAGTAGAAGATGGAGATCAAAAGGTTAGATCTGAATTTGGAATCCTTAAATTTTTCAGGGAGTGAATCAAAATTCAATCCACGTCTTCTAGTGGAAAGTCAAAACATTACCATGCATCCTGTCAGCCAATTTTTGACATCTATTGACAGACCTGATTATAGCATAGGCAGTCAGCAATTTATTTCAAGAATGGTCTTGATGTTTGCTAATCTTTGAGTGGAAACTGGAAAGAAAGAAAAAAATGTATCCAAAAGTTGATATCTATAATTCTTTAGCAATTTCATAAAATATTCAATGCAAAGAAATGATGACCATAATAATTCACTGTGAATATTAATCAAAAACCAATGGCATAATGTGATATTAAATGTTTTGTCATGAAACATAACAAGAAAACATAATATAAAAGCATATAAATTCAAAGAAAAATGCTATTTTGCTAACTAATTGAAAAATTTGAATTGCTATTTGCCTCTTATTTTTGACAGCTGGAGTATTTGCATTCCATTTCAAAGCCCACATCTCCAGATTTCTTTGGAGAACTATGGCATAGATTTATGAATTCCATCTGTCATTTTATGACTGGTCCCATTATAGAATTGACTGGAATAGCTAAGTGGACACATTGTTTTCAACCCAGAGGACCTGGAATTGAATCCCATTTCCACATTCTTTAAAACTTTATATGAAGATTTTTAGTATAAACAGGATACAAGATGATACTGGCACCTTTTAAATTCTCTTATGTTAATAAGGAATGCTTTATTTGACTTTTAAAACATTTGCACATTATAAATTTCTTGTAAAATTATGGCAAAGATTTATAAACTGAATTTGAATACAAATTATATTTGCTCATAAAATTAGAATCTTGTAAACTAGAGTTGATCTGTAATTTTTTTCAATTTATAGAAATTAATTTTTAAATTTTTATTATAATTTAAAATTATTTTAAAATAATTTTCCTTTTATCAGGGAATACACTTAGCAATCTTGCAATGTTACTACCAGCAATATGGGGAGGATGGCAAGCTTGGAAAGACGGCCTAGAATTAAGATTTCTTCTTAGTCACTTTTTTTTGTTAGGTATGTATTATTTGAATTAAATTAAGTAAAAATAATTTATTTATTTAAATGTAAAATATAAATAAAAATGTATTTTTATTATTGCTATATAAAATACTTGGAAATAATTTTCCAAAATTATACAGGTGCTCCTCTACTTATGATGAGGTTATGAATATAAATATAACTATTTCACTTTCAATTGATAAATAATACTACACAGTCATGAGCTCTCAGTTAAAGTGAAAAAACCATTTTTTAGCATAGTACTTTCAGTTTTAATAAACCAT
>WUQG02014077.1:0-11738 GCA_011317285.2 Androctonus mauritanicus | reverse complement strand
CGGATTATTTTGCGTCAAACCTCGCTTTTTGATCCGCGCGGATTCCGCATCGGGAGTGATTGTGAAACAACCTTTAGGCTTACTTCCTACAAGTAGAGAAATTCTGGCATTTTCTACCTCTCATCGCCATCTTTCGGAATTTTATAACACTAAAAATAATAATACTATAATAATGTATGTCTAAAAAAAATTAATCTAATTTAATAAAATAATAATAATAATAATAATACATAATAATTTTGAATTAAATATAACAACAATCATTCGTATTTCAAATTTTTTAAGAGTGTTTTTCTTAATAATTAATAAATAATCGCGATATAAAATTATCTTAAAGCAAATTTTAACGTCATAATTTTGCATCCGCTAATTTGAAAATGGCTTCGAGAGTATGTCGTTATAATTTTGCTCGTTAGAATAATAAAACAGAAGTCTGAATAAACTTATATTACGCATACAGTTAATATTTGTCATTTAAAGACTGTTAAAACAGATCCAAAATTGTCCTGCCGTTGTAAATGTTTTATATAAAGTATGTCGTACAGTTCATAAGTTATAATGCGAAATTAATATGAACATCCTGTATTATTATTGCCTCCTTCGACGATTTATATACCTCTACGTCACTAGCAATTTCAATTACAAGCAGTTAAGCCACTAAGCAATAATTGTATCAAACTTTAGATCACTGTTCCCAGTTCTCATGTATTGAGTAGTGATAAACACTAGATCTACACAAAACACTCTACACAAAAGCCTCAAAACATTAGATCTACATCCCAAGACATACTTAACACTACTTTTGTAGTGTTATGTATGTCTTGGGATGCAGATCTAGTGTTTTGAGGCTTTTATATAGAGCGTGAGTGCTGAACATCATCAAAGGTTTTGCAATAATAATTATAATTAATAATAATAATAATTATTATTATTATTATTATTATTATCGTCGTGAAATGAATAATAAGTATCGTCTGGTATGTTTTGGATTTCGATAAGAAAAGAATAATATCCTGTGATCTCAGAAAAAGAGCAGCGAACACCTTATTCCAGTTTTCAACTTTTTACTTTTGTGAACAAGGTTTCTCGTGTCTGACAAACATTAAAAGCAGAAAAAAAAGAAAGAAAGAAAGAAATCGCCTGCTGTCTGTCGAGAGAAGAACTGTGAGTATGGTTGTCAAAAATCCGGTCAAGAATTCAACATTTGTGAAAAAAAGAAACAAGCCCAAATGTCACACTGAAAGTAAACTTTATATTGACTTTGGATGTGAACTTTATTTTCATTCGATATTTGGAAAAAAAAAGTTTAGATAATACGAAAAAAGACAGGAAAAAAAAAAAAAAATACGTCATTTTTTTTTTTATTTTGTTACAATGTAAGCTGACTTATATCAGTTCTTTACAAATAAATTTTCTTGGTAGTAATTTATCAGTAATTGAATTGTGCTATCCACTATAAATTTTTTCTGGCTTATAAATATTTTCAAAGATAAGAATTTTTTAATATACACGTATAAAAAAAAAAAGTTATTTTAAAGAATTCTCCGTAGAAAAAAATATTACTCCAGATTAAAAATAAAAATGGATAAGTCTGCACATAAATAATCAACCTCGATAAGTAAAAAAATTTTATAAACATTCATTTTTTTTTTCTATTAAACTTGTGATGTTTAAAAAATATGCATAAAAATTTAAAATATACGTAAAATTTTATTTTAAAATTTTACGGCTAGCATTATCTGCCAACTAAAAAATAAATAATTCAAATGCAAAAAAAAAATAAATAAATAAATAAATAAAATTGAGGCATCCACAATCTTCGGACAAAAATTATTATAAAATTTATTTGTATGAAAATAAAAAAAAAACAATAATAATAATTTATGTCAAATTATAAATATCATAATACACCAATGAAAATTTTTTATTTCAAAATATTTCCTTTCAACCATATTAAAATTAAATAATAATAATAATAATTTTAAACAGATTTCGAAAAAAAAAATTTCAATTTCAATTGTTTAAATTTTTATTGTTATATTTTAAGATAGAGTTGTCTAGAATTATCTGTAGCGAAGTCTATCTTAAAATAGATGAAAATAGAATATGTACGATTTCATGTTGTACTAACAAGTAAGTTGGGACTGGGGCTTATATTATTTTTCATAATATTTTACGGAACACTTATTGACCTTCAGCGGAATATAGTTTGGGAAACGCTAGTCTAGAAAATGCTTCCTACTGCCAACAGAAAAAGATTTTATTGCGATAAAATAAAGTAAATGTTTTAGAAACGGAAATCATATACTGAACAGAAAATCAATAAAAAATAAACGGCATTCAAATAAATCATACTAAAATATATTAATAATAATAAAGAATAACTCATAAATTGTTTAAAACTATAAAAATAAAATATACTCCATTTTGTGTATCTTTTATTATATTTCATCCGAGCGTCAGACGTTCGCTAAACGATTATTTAACGAAATTATTGTTCGAAAATATCAATTTTCATAAATTTTTAGTATGAAATTTTGAAAATTGATTCGGAGATTGCTAGAAATAATATTGAATTTCTTTAAAATCGATATTTCGTAATAAAAGAAAGTGGAAAACTTTCAGCTTAATTTATATAAAATGTTATTATTATTTTATATAAATTTTTTAACAAGCAATTACTTTAAATTTATAACAAATCTATTTTGCTTCGAAAAATTTTCGTGATTTTTTTTTTATATCAATTTACTGTAATCTCTGACTTGTGAGAGAACGTATTTCGTTAACTGGTTTGTTAACAGATGGCAGCACGTCAGGAATTTCAAAAATTCTCTGTTTGTATAGATTTATTTACTTCATAGATTTTGATTTATTTAAAAACTATTATATAAATAACAATAATAATATATTAGAGATTTTTAACAAACATTTAAAATTTCCGAATTTATTCGTTCATTGTTTTATGTAAAAAAAAAGATATCCAGTAGAGAACTATGCGTGTGTTTCTATTGTTTAAAAAATCGCAGCACTTCATGCGATGTTATTGGCGTCAGGAATATGACGTTTTGTGACGTTTTATTATTTTTTCGTACAAACTTTTTGAAATATTGTTGTAATATTTTACATTTATATAAATTCGTATTAAAAATACACATTAAATACAATATGTAGTTATTTTAGCTGATGACGCAATAATGTTAGGAGTTACTCGTTGCTTGGGAGTTACTGATAGTCGCCCTTCATTCTAATTACTGACATTTTCTTTAATTCAAAGAAATATTATAAATAGCATTTTAACGACGGTGAATAATATCGCATTACAAACATAACCAAGTTATAATTTTAAACTATTTATTGTTTTTCTTTTTAATTTCAAGGTTAAAGGATCGGGGTCAAATCGTGACGTCACGATCAAGGTCTCAATGGTTGAAAAACATACGATATTCTAGCAGAATGGGAAGCATCGAGTATTCTTTTGTTTTGGTAATACACTAATTTAAAAATGATTAAATGGCGTATTATACAAAATAAACGACATCAGAACGTTAACTTTGTTAAATGTAAGTGCTTTTTTGTATGTTAAACTTAAAATAATTAAAAATTTATCAAAATTTGTTCACTGACCTCATATAAAAGGATGCTTTCTGCTTTCATCTATTAAAGTCAAAAGGGCAACGTCTTTTAAGATTTTGAAAAGTTTCCAAATCTATAGAAACTTAAAAGACTAATGGAAACAAGACATATATATCAGTATATGTATATTCAGATTTTGTTTAACAAAAAAGCAAATTTTGTATACTTTTTTTTTCTTCTAGAAATTAATTATGAAAAAGTTTAGAAATTGTTTCTGACACGTTCTTACTAAACGAATTAAGTTTGACAAATAATAAGCAGACACAAAACTTAAGATTTACATTTTTATAAATTTCCATGAGCTTGAAATCTCCCATATTTTTTTTTTATTATTATTAAATTTAAAAAAAACATTTCAATATTCTGACATTTCGAATGTACTTAAAGATAAAACAAGTCTGGAAAATGCTAAAAGAGGAAATAATAATGTACTGTATACTAAAAAATTCTAGAAATTGAACAAGGAAAATGCACAATTTCTTCAATGATAATTTCCTTAAAAAAAAAAAAGCGAATTCGGATTGTTTACTTGAATATCGCAATTTTTATTTCTAACGAATTTTTCTAAAAAATAAAGACGAACGACGCCATTTTATTTTTTCTTTTCATAAAAAAAAAATTCTCAATTTTTTTTAATACAAAATGAAAGTTTTTAAGTCAGAAAAAAATTTTTCCTTGAAGAAATGTAAAATATTTCTGATCTAAAATATAAATATTTAAGAACCAATTCGGGCATTAAATAATTAATTAAACGCATTAAGTATGCTTATTTATTTTCGTATTTAAGTAAGTCGCCGGATTCTTCTATTAGTAATTACAAATATTTTTTTTTGGCATACGTGCATTTTTTATTCGTTTCTTAGAAACCTTTCAACACTAACATTATGTAAATATTTTATAAGTGAGCACTTACTATAAAATAGGAGATTTTCTGTGCCTTAAAATTATTGTCACCAGCTGAGATACTTACCATATCTTGTATGTCTATGAAAGATTTTTATTGAAAATAATCATTATAAAAATCTTAGAATGCTATATTAAAGAAAAAAAAAGAAGAGTAGTTTTCTCTTTTTGAAGTTTTAAATTTATTTACTTAGGCCTACTTGTTGCCGTGTTATGTCGCAATCGCTTCCTTTCATAAAATTAACAAATTTCGAATAAAATTTACGTAATCATTTGGATAAACAATTTTATAAATTTAATTAAATGTCCAATTTTACTTTCGTTAATCTTTTGTAAAATAAATAGATTTGTTTAATCCTCTAGCGATTTAACTTAATCCGAGTAACATTAATGGATCGGAGAGAGATTTTCTCTGGTGTTTATTGTCATGTATAGTTAGTCTATCTGATTGGATCTCTACAAGGGCCGTGTTCTGCAGGCAGTCAGATGGTGCTGCCATCTGAATAGGTTGCACTTCTGCACCGTATCGAACGAGATGTTCCTTTGACAAGTCTAGTATTTAGCTTTCTTTCGTTCTTCGTAACCGTATTCTCCCCTACAGTCCGCACCAAGATGGACACAGGTAAACCAAACATATTCCGCTTTTTTTTATATGTTTTCGTTTGACTTACCAGTTTTGAAAACGTGCACATTGATGAACTTCATCATATTTATAAGTATGCACATCACACATTACTTTAAATATTTCGAAGTTGATTGATTTACACTTTTTCGCTTTTTGTTGTTATAAATAACACGCGTGTTTTATATACCGTATGTGTAAAAAGCACTAGTCATTAATGATCGCATTGTTTGTGCTGTAATGTGATTCTGTAATGTTCTTTTTTTTTTTCGAACGGATTAAACTTTGGTATACTGTAAATATTTTTCATCCGAAAAAATAAATAATTGAAAAAATTTGATTGAACCACATTGAACCATTGATACTTTGATACTCCCGCGAGAATTTCATACTCTGCAAAAACTGCTAAGTTATATGACTTATGACAGAAAATTCCATCATAAATATAGATTATATTGAATTATTATTTTCTTTATCCTTGCTTAATTCCAATACAGTGAAAATGCAGTGAATTTCCTTTATACTGTTTAATTCTAACATTTTATCATATAAATTACTGTTAGAATATTAATTTCATTTAATATATATATTATACCTTTTAAACTACTTTAATTTTAGAATTTGCTGCTTTATTCAATATATTTTTAAAATTTTCTGAAAACTAATTATTATTTTTTTTTATTGATTTTTTTAAAAAAGTACTACTGTAATTATATTTTATGCTAAAAATATCCAATTCATTTATCTCTTTTATGATAAATCAAAGAATATAATTATTTGAATTTTTATTTGTAATTGATAAAAATACAATAATAAATTAATGGTTTGTCATATATTTGTCTCTGATGATTAAAAAAATGTTATATATTTATTTGTTATGCAAAATAAAAACTAAAACTAAATATTTATTTAACACACATTATTTATTGATTCATAATAAATATTGTATAAATATTCGGTATTCACATTAATAATAACTATATTATGCAGATGATAAAATAAACATCAGTTCATTTTAATAATACAAAAATTTGTTATAAATTTTTTATACATTATTTTATAATACTTATAAGATTTCCATTGGCTTAAAAATATAATAAAAGTGTTTTCTTGTAATAAACATTGATTCCCATAAAAAATTTTCCCTATCTGGCATTCTACCAAAGAATTATGTGTAAGTGATCCAAGCATTATTCTTCATATGCATTAAATATACAAGAAAAAATAATAATAAATTTATCAAAAGTTACGTCTTATTATTGCGCTTTTATGAAATTTTTATTCACAAAAATTTTACCATAAATGTTTATAAACATTTTAGAATTAGATAGAATAAGATATTTAAGAGTTTTTTAAGAAAAATTGATTTATTTTTTTTTGAAACATGATTTATTATTGATACAGTTATGAAAAAATTTATCAAAAATTCATATTTGTTTACTTAAAAAATTATCATAAAATTGATTCTTCTTTCTTGTCTATTAATAATGTGTAAGAATGCAAAAAAAATCTTTTGCTATTTATAACTTTTTTTTCATAAGATTAGTGATATATTGAAATTAATGGGAAAGTTTCCTCATAATTGGACCTAAAGACAAAACAGCATAGTAGTTAGTAGCAAAATAGTTGTTTCTATGGAGACAAATGAAAACAAACCATTAATTTGTAAAATAGGGAGTAGTCACTACAGACTTTACCATATTAAATAATAATTTGATAGCTGTATACTGATACAAATTCCAAAAATTTTTATGTTATTACCATATATAAGTTATGTATGGTAATAACATAATAATTTTACTCTTAATATTTTACTTACTGTCAAGAATCAATTTTATTAAATTTTTTATATATATTTTTATATCTAAGGTTAATAGTAAATTTTACAATTATATTAAATAATAATTTGCTACTGTTTTTATATAAAAAATAATAGATTTATTTCTAAATAATTTTTTACAACAAATTGATAATTACTAAATTTCGAAAAACAACTTTTTAATTCTTTAATTCCAATTATTTGTAATAATTATAAAAATGAATGGATAGAGAGTTATGACATATATTCAGTGTCATTATAAAATAAAATTTTATTCATAAAGTTAAGTAGTTTTTAAAAAATAAATGCATAAGTTGTAGAAAAATAAATAAATTAGACTTCATTTTAAAATAAAATCAAAATATTCTGCTATGAAAAATAATAATAAATTGCAATACTTAAATTATTTATCAGTTGTACTTTGTCCGTTATATAAAATTAACAATTATAAAACACAATGCTCTTTAATCTAGTATTAAGTATTGTATGTGTGAAATTTTAAAGTATCCATTAACAGGAAAAATAAATTGTTTTAAAATTTGTATATTGAAGTTCTTTCATTTTCTTATTACATTTGTATAAAAAATAATAAATGCATTTATTTCTATTATTAAGTTTTTTGGAGAAATAAAAATAACAGAAGTGTTTTAAAATTTAATTTTGTTCTTACTAAGAACCATCATTAACTTGATCATTAAAAAGAATTACTTCTGTATAATGCTATATAGGCACTGCTTTTTATTTCCAAGAAGAAAATAAAAACATTTGTAAGCATTGTACTGCATTTAAAATTTTTCTGTATTAAAACAACAGAAAATTTCATTTGGAGTAAAAAAAATTAATTCTAATAATGAACTGCATTAATCTTTATAAGAATAATTTTTCTGAGAAGCTGCCAATAACAGAGATGCAGAAATGTCAATATATAGTATATATATTTTTTTTTCTTGTCTAAATTATTTTTCTTGGAAGTATCATTTATAAAATGACATAAATTAATTGATTGGCATATTTATTACTGTTTTATAAACTATTTTTTTTTTTTATTATAAATTCAAATATTAATATAATTTTAATCTATATTTTGTCTTGTATCACTATGTTGTAATATCAGATAACCTTGATTATTCATTTAAATCTGCTACAGGTGTGAATGTTGCCATATGTATCTTAACCATTCCAGTAAAGTAATTTTAATAGACCAAGACAAAAGAAAAATATCATAATTTTTAAATTTGTTAACAGAAAAAATTATACATTAGCTTGAAATTTATTTATAAATATTTTTATTTATAACATTATAAACTATAAAAAGAATTTGGTAAGAAAGTAATCATCATTTTTTAATGCTTAAAAGTATTTTTTTTTTTTTTTTAACATATTTTAAAAAAATTCAAAACTTCTGGTTCTTGAGATAAGTACTTTGTTTCCAAAACTTTATAAGAGGATAATTAATCAAATTTTATGTCAGAAATGTTGTTTTAATTGCTAAATTAATGTTTGTTTTTGTTAAAATATTTTTATTAAGTGAGGAAATTTAGTTATAATTTTAAAATTTATAGAAGAAAGAATTATGATTATAGGTCTTATTCTTTGTAACTGTATACAACTGTTTGTTAACAATAATTAAAAAAAAATTATATTTAATACCAAATAATAATAATTTTAAATCCTAAACGATTTTTTTAACCTTTTTATGTATTTGGAAACATTCTAAAATTGCAATATTGGCATTTAAAGACGAATGAAATTGGATTTTGTACAGATAGACAGCAATTGAATTTTGGTGGTTATCCTTTCTTTTGATGGAAAAAAAGTATCCCTTTCGGCTTTTATATCTTTTTCTTATAAAACTCAATATATTATATACGAAATTCTATTTCGGTTTAAGATATATATATTAAAAATAAGAAATTATATTTATGGAAACCAAAAAACCGGATATGACTTCATAGAAATTGTAGAAGTGGCAATAAATTTTTAATTTTTCGCATAAATTTTAATGCGTTACTCCTGTTACTTCTAATGAAATAAAACATTCGCTGACGGATTTCAGTGGATAAATTTAATTTCCTACCGAGTTTTATAACTGTTGATAAAGATGAAAGGAGGTTTTATATTGCCTATAGAGTTCTGTAATCCTGGAGAACCTTTAATAACGTTGGCACTTGCAATCGGAAATCAATTTTTAGCAATGCTTTTTTTTTCGTTACACATTTTAGGAATGCTTTAGTAGTAATAGGAAAAAGTGATCATAAATATTTATTTCTGTTGTTTTGAATCTGCATACTTGTAACATTGAAGTCTTAACCATTTTATTTTGTATAACAGAAATTCTACATGTTTGTTTTCAATCATTGTCAGAACTCCTCCTGCTCTTCTTCATCCTCTAGGTGATCGTTTCTCTGTATCTAAATCCTTTGACGTTGGAAAAATTTATATTAATTTGATTATTGATTAAAAATTAAACTAGATTTGGAATATATATATATAGGTCAAATAATTGCCTATCGTTTTTCGTTAAAATCGATTCAACTGTATATAATAAACGATATGTTGAACTTACACGCGTGACACTTATTGTGAAAAGTCGGAACAAAATGGGATTTCGAGCATATGCTGCCAAGAAAATTTAATAAAAATGTCTACCACAATTTAATTTACATTCTCTGTCGTAATTTTTGAACATAATTCAGCACTTGAATTATTTAAGAGAAACTGGTTGAAGTTAAAGTAATTTATAGGTGACAGTTTCTCATTCTGTTGAGTTGCACAATGTTAAAGTGATGAACAAAATAAAGAGAAATCCCTCTCTGCAAAGAAAGATAAATGAAAGCATCTCTGTCTCTTTTCGTTTCCCATTTAAATAATTTTTATCACACAGAGAAAAAAAAATTTTTTTAGCATTTGTCGATGATGTAAGCAGAGAAGTAAAATTCACTTGGCCAAACCGAATTAACTATCAGCCATGTAGAAGATGAATATTTGATGCTTCATTTGAATATGTACACTAATTTTCGATGCTGATATTGCTGATCCATTACAATAATTAAACATTCAATACAGTTCTGTAAAGTATGTTACCTCTAACGACTGCAATCCATTAATTAATGTCATTAAACGTGCATACTTGAACTTTTAAAACTTTTAGCAAAGAAGCAACAGAAACGTGGATATTTTCGAAAAATTTTACTTTCCTTAGACGGTAATGCAGTAATTTAATACACATATATCTAATTTATCAAGTCGTAAAACTGGAATTTAATACTGTAATAGATATTTTTCAACTAGCATTCTTTATTCATTGCTACTATCCGAAAGTGTATAGAATTCGTAATTAAATTTATTACCAGCCATAAATGCGATTGGTAAGAAGAATTTATTGTCGATATTAAAAGTGATATCGCTTCTATAAGCCGACTTATTAAGATACTGCATATTTTATACAGTATATGTTTGGCATTTTCGCTTTTCTAGTAGTAGTATCTATAAAACATTATCGATTCTATGAATGTTTAATCGTTAAATTCGTGTCCATGTGGTCCCTGTTTATAAACAATATCGTCGTCAATAGATAACTGTAACTTTACGCATAAAAACTGTAATTCTTTTGATAGTATTTAATAATTTTTTCGTTCCCTGTAACACCGCCTATTGTTAAAAATAGATATTGGCCTTGTATATTGATAGATAGAAAGTGTTAGAACCGATATTTTTAACACCTGTTACACCAGCTCATTATTTATTCAGTTGTCAGCATTAATTAAGCGAAGTTTCTAACACACAAGTGTGTCGTACTTTATTGTCCACGTGCGAATGACAATATAATTTAAAATATTTTAAAAAATTCGATTATTTTTAACATAAATAAGGCGGTAATATTTACGTGGCTCCTACGAAAAATTACTCTGTTTAAGTGCGTACGGAGAGCTATAAAATCAAACACTTCAAAAGAAATTTTTATGTTTTTCCTTCCCTTACGACACAAAGATTGACATTTTCTTTGGTTATCGGCTTTAACTTATCTCGTGTCAGACAGCGAAGATGCTATCTACTTCCTTTAATCTAATATGTTTTTCCAAAGTAAATATAACTAGATATTGCTATTTGATTTAATGGTATAAAGAGGAAATTTTGGTTTTTATAAATAAATCGTAAAAGTTTTTGTTTTCGATTTCAGTTCTGTTTTTAATTATACTGGATATTAAAAATGCAGAATTATCAATAAATTGTATCTATGTGATCAGAAACAGAAAAAAAAAATGAAAGAAAAATATATTCATTCGAGATTTTGAGAGTTAAGTAAATAATAAATTAGTAGATCAGCGGTTCTTAAACCTTTTCATAAATGCGTACCACCAAATTTAAAATTCAAAAATTTCAGTACCACCAACAAAAATGCCTTGAATACAAATAGGAAGTCAAAATTATACACGTATCACTAGTCATATCTCTGCGTACCACAGGTTGAGAACAATGAAATACCAGAAAATTTAATACTCTGTTTCTAATATGGTACCTCATTTATTTTCTCGTTTTATAAAAAAAAGGAAGAATATTTCTGATGAAGAAGAGCAACAGTTCTCAACCTTTTCATGAATGCGTACCGCCAAAATCAAAATTCAAAACTTTCAGTATCACCAACAAAAATATGTCTTGTATACAGATGAAGTCTGTATACAAGACATATTTGTACACAGATTCTAATGGAGTATCTGTATACATCTTATATCTTGTATATGTCTTGTATACAGATACATC
>WUQG02014066.1:0-11738 GCA_011317285.2 Androctonus mauritanicus | reverse complement strand
GAAAACGTTTTTATAGTTTATTAAAGTTTTTATATGTTATATACTGCTTATAGTGCTTTTCTCAGAACTGTGTTAAATTTGTTATTTTAATTACAGTATAAACATTTGAAAAGTGTAGTCTGATCAAAATAGAATGACTGACTCTGTGAAAATATTATGTGATGGGAGAAGCTGTATTATAAGAATTTAAAGTGAAGACTTTAATGGATTTTTGATTCCTCTCTTTATCTTACAGATAAAAAATTTAATGTATGATTGAATATGATTATAAAATATTTGTTACATTTCTGATCAAAATAAATTAAAATTTTCTTCTAAACAGTTTTCATGATAGCTCTGAATTCTACATTATCCTTGTTTCAACAGATAATTAACACTTACTAATTTTTTTATGTATGCTAACTGACCAATCATTCTATTTTGTTCAGATTTTCTATTAATTGCTAGTAAACATCATTAAAATAAGAAGAAGTAAGCAATATTTCCATCTTCATTATTATTGGTTTAAAAACTACGACATCACCTGTGATGATTTTTCTAGGGGAAAACTCTAAATATATAGACTATAAATATATATCAGAATATTAATTTATTACGTACTTCACAGATAATATCAAATATGTAAAAAATGATTTTTCTCAGAAATTTCCACTGTATATTTTGCTTTTGATTATGATTTTCTATTGTTTCACTCTGTTAATATTTTTGTTGAGTTACTGAAATAAAAAAATTTACTATCTATTTGACATTTACTGCTGACAAAAAAGCATAGTAGCCATTATTCTCTAAGCATACCTTATTATTGTGGCAGTTACATTCCAAATCACTGCTGTAAAGCAAATCACAGATTTTTTTCATTTGCTAATGCATAAAAGCTTAAAAACATATTTATACTATTATTTATTAAGTGCACAATAATGCTAGGCCTAAAAAACTTAGCCAGATGGCTATATTTTAAAGTATTCATGTATCAACTTGAAGGATACAGGTTTGATTCTGAATCTTGTTCCTTTAGTTTTTCAGTATAGCTCTGAGCTTGGCCCTTCTATGTGTTAATTTATGTTTTATATAACTATTCTAAGTATTATTTCATAAATAATTTTCATTTTAAGATATAAAACAAAAATATGGAATATAATTGAAAAGTACTGTATTAATGAAGCTGAAAAGCCAAGTATTATAAAATGAAGCATTCTAGTATCAATAGTTAGCTTATTTTATTAAATGCAGCTGTAGCAATTATTGATATTTATGATAAAATGATTTGTTCATTGTCTGATAATTTTGATCATTTAGCAAACATAGGATGAATAATTTTAATTGATTTTAGTGAATTTTGGATTTGATTAGTACTATCATCCCAGTAAATGGTTGGTTTATATTTGGTCATGCTAAAACTTTTTAGTACTTCATTGATATGAACCTTATATGATTCTTAATGTATATTGAATTTCTTAATTCTAGTTCTAGGATTAGACCTAATGTTTTACTTCTTTTTAATTAAAATTTCAATGTCACTTTTTTAATTTATATATCATGCCATTTAATGTTAAAATCAGCAAATCATCCACATATAAGCCTATGCAAAATATTTCATAATTTTCTGTGTATGTGAAAAAACAGAAAACAAATTTTAGTTGTTTTCTGAAATCTATTTTCCAAGAGATTTTTTCTTTTGTTCTAAATCAAACTCTTTCTGCCTATTTGAGCTTATATAGAATTTGAAATAATTTATATATTTTATGTACTCCATTCAAATCTAGGTGGTTAAATCTGGGGCCTAAATATCTCATAGGCAAAGTATGAAAATGCTAAAGATCTGAGATTTTGGAAGGCCCATTTTTTTATCATCACATATCATGATGAGAAAGAAAACTCCTATATAAATATAACAGCATAACAACAGAGACTTGATGCAAATATTTCTATTTCTATTGCTTACTTTTTAAATATTTTGTTTATGTCTTCCATTTATAATTGATATTAACTATGGTATGAATATGCTGGCAATCTTATAAATAAGAAAAAAGTAGAAGAGATTTGCATTTAATGCTTGTATCTAGTAAAAAAGTCTCTGTTATTCAACAGTTCAACAGTCTAAAACATTTGTGAGGCTTTTTCTCAGAAAAATTTTTTTGTGTAATGCTTATGTGTATTTAAAATATTTTCTCTAAAAATATCTAGTGTTATAATGCAGTTTGATTCCAATATCAAAATTTGAAGAGTTAATGATGAGATGAAGGATATATAAAAAATAATTTAATTTGGAACTTAGAAATATCAATTATACGATATGACTGTAAATGAAACTATTAATTTTAATTTGCTTTTATTATTTTTTAATAAATAATTTTTTAATCTTTTAGATTTTTGTGACACTTATGTTTTATTTAAATAAAAATAAAATTAATTTATTTAAATTTGATTTGAAAAGTTGATATGCTTTATATATACACATGTTCCATAAGCTGCTATCAACTTGACCTAATCCAAGCTTGTGTAGTCTCATTTGTCTCTGTGATCTAATCAACATGCATGTATATCTTTATGTAGACAATTTCAAGCTTATTAATCAATATAATTGCTCACTATACTTTGAAATATTGACCAAGAAATCCAATGCTTAGAAAAAGTTTAGGATCCTCCTGTTTTTGCTACGTGTTATTTTTAAAAGAACTATATTGACTAAGATTATTCAGTTGAGGTAAGATTTTTGCAGAATAACTGAAGATCAACTCTCCATATATATCTCTCATACATAACTAATACAGACAATTGACATCATAAGAACCATTGTCACTCTGGCAAATCATTACATAGGTTAGAAAAGAGAGATTTTCAATTTTATTTTCTTAATGATATCATCAAACATCACAACATGACAATATGCAGAATGATAAAATTATTTAAAACTGCAATAAAATGAATGTGTTGTAAAATTTATTGGAATTTGTATTATTTTAAAAAGTCAAATCTGGTGCTTTCAATATTGGACATCAAGTAATTTAATTATATTAAATATAGAATTTTTTTAATTAGTTATTTATTGATATATTAAAAGCTATACAAACGATAACAATATAAATAGTATTTAGATTTTAAGATGTTTTTTAAGAGCATTTATTATTTTCAATGTTAATTTTATTATTATTATTATTATTATTGTGTTTATATATCAATTCCAGAAATATTGGAGGAAATTCCAAATGAAGTTTTTTGATATTAAATTAACACATGAAAATATTTATTCACGATTTTAATTTTTACAATTCAATATTTACATTTTATAATCACATATTGATATATATATACAGTATAATAATAACACAATGCGTCTGTCTATCATGGATTTATGGATAAAAATTTATTTCTGTTATAGAAAATAATGATAAATGAATGGAAATATCCATTATATTTGAATAAAAATACTATTATAATTCTGTATAAAAATTCAATGCAATAAGTTTCCATATTTTTCCAAAAAAAAAAGAAAAAAAGAAAACAGTTGACAAAGTTATAAGGACAATAAAGAAAATCAACTATTAATTTACTACAATAATTTTTAAATTTTAAAATAAAATCGCAATAAAACTGTTTTTGCTTTATATGATGTAAATATAAAAATTTCAGTTTACCTGAAATCTTCCTACTACGCCAATAGTTACGAACCACATTCGTCAATCTTTTAAAATGTAGAGTATACCATGGCTTATTATCTAAAAAAATTTTTTTATAAGGCAAAAAGCGTTCAATTTAATCACGAAATATTTTTTTATAAATATAATCAAATTTCGATTTCAAAGATCTAACCATTAAGTCAATAAAACTCCAATCAAACCAACATAGATAAATTTTAAAAATATCTCAAAGGCTTAATTTTCCAAAATGGGACTTCAATCATCCTTATTTATTAGTTATCTATCTATATAAATATATAGGATAGCATCCATTAAAAAGCTGAATGGTAGGCATTTATATCATTTATTATTGAAGCATGAATATTCAAACCAAAAACTAATTGCCAAATCTTGAAAATTACTGCCCCTAGTTGGAAAACAAACAGCCTAGGAGAAACTAAGAAGAAAAAAAACGTTCACTCAGAAAATATGGTTTAGATAACTAATATCTCATAATAAGATAACAGATTATGTCAATTAATATTTATTAGAATCACCAAATTATCAAATCTATATTATAAAAATCTGTCTATATTTTAAATATTCCAATATATACTATATCCAGAATATTATCTAAAAATTGATTTGGTTTTTTTATGATAAAAAAATCCATTTAATTGAAATATAAAAAATAAAACAAAATCTAAACTTAACAAAACTAAGTTTTTTTATTAAATATTTATTAAAAATTAAATATTAACAAAATAGTCATTTTTAGTTATTAAAAAATAGAGCATATCAATAACTTAAACCCACTATTGCTAAATTCATTTTAATTTATCGTTTTCTTAATTTTAATTATTAAATTTAGTAAATTTTTAAAACAAAAGTAACTACCAGATCCTTCTCCTTCAAAATCAGAAAGATCATCTTCATCTAATTCTTCAATATCTTCTAAATCAATATAATCATTCATTCTATGAAAATCCTCTAAAATAATCATATGAAATAAATTTATCATCAAATATAATAAACAAAATTATAAACACACATCTTGTTTTAAAAATTTAATTATATTTTTTCTTACCTGGCAATAATGTATATCTACTATTATTTTCAGTATCTATATCAAAAATGTAAGAAAGACTATTGTCTTCTCCAACTGTTCCATAAAGTAAAGCAGCTTGAAAATCAAGAAGATCCTCTCCTTAAAATTAAAAAAAAAAATTTCAAATTTATTAGCAAAAAATTTTCTTAATAATAAAATAAAGATATTTCATTGTCTTATAATTATAAAAAAAATTCAGATAACAAATACATATCAAAACTAATTGCATAGCCTTTCAGCAGTTGAATATTTTATTAGCAGAAACATCTTCAATGCACTTGACCCTTTTTCCCAGTTTCTAATACTATCTCATTAAAATTATTTGCTTATTTTGTTAATGTCCTAGGTTGTTATGCAATGGTGTTTTAGTGTATATTAGAAAATGAGTATAGCACCAAATGAGCTGAAAACATTTCTGCTAATGATGATTCTAGCAAAGGATCTCCAATTTATGATGATCTGATTTATGATAATTCATACTTATAATATCAATTATTTAAAATAAAAATTCATACTATGAAAATCATTATAAATGATTTTGCAAGAATAGCAGCTAAGCTAATATAACCTACAATGCTTCCTAAGTTACCTTTCAATTCAAGAATATTTCCTGAAATACAGTAAATGCTGTGAAATTACATATCACAAAAAATTCCCTTTAAAAAATATTTTCATAAAGTTCCTTAACATTTTATTTCAGAAAAAAAAAATTGAAAATGACCAACAAATATCAATATCTATAGCTCATGAAAATAATAAAAAAAAATTTAGACTCAATTTTTGTAGCCAAAGTAACATTACTAGAACAATCATTTTCTACTTTCTCAAACTGTTGACAGAAAAAAGATGTATGTTTTCCTCATTGTAAAGAATAAGCAAAAATTATTTAACATTAATATATTCTTTTTGAAAATTTGTTGAATATTCTGAATTTTTATGAATGAGAAATATAATTTTTCATTACAGTATTGCATCTATGTGGAATCATATTTCAAGTTAGAAGCAATTTAAATTGCAATCAAAAGTTTTGAATTCATCTCTATTCTAAGATGGGATTCTCTCTATTTAACTATTGAAATGTTTAGTCTTAATATTTATATAATTATATATACTCAGTTATAAACTATGTATATTATCATTTATGTATAAGTTGATCCTGTACTTCAGAGTTTAAAAACTGGTAAAAATTTGAAACTTCTAGTTTCTATACAACTGCTAGCTATAAACCAGCAGTTATAACTAACATGAACCCTGTATAACTAAGCAAATTTCAACAGTTATAATAAGAACAATGGCATAACAGTTTGTTATGGCATTCATAAGAACAAATGGATAGCTTTTATAATTTTAGAAATTTTAAAAATCCAGATCACTATCAAAATAAATATGAGAACTTAGACAAAATGTGAGATTCATAAAATTGAAACATCATAATATAATGAGAAAGCTGGACAGAGAGCAAAATGTGATCATGTTGTGTCATGCCAGTCAATTTCTCAATAATATGATTTCATTGAAATATTTGTTCAGCAGTGAATATTAAAAAATATTAAAAACTTGTCATTTCTGAATCTCAGCAAAAATACTTAACAAAGGTTAAATAATAAAAAATCAAAAGAAAATCAGAAAAATCAATCAAAATCAAAAATCAATAAACCAAAATGAGCAACAGAAATTTTGCTGCACTTGAAGAAGTGGAAGGCATTATAGTGCACACAATCATCAAGAATACAAATCTAATACATGAAATCAGCTGCAAAATAATTATCCATATTTTCTAAATGCACAAATTATCAATCAGAAATATTGGCGAGATGATGAATTTTACAATCTTACAAAAAAATTTTCTAATTTTCAACTGTCATGTATAAAAACCAATCCCTATATAAAAATTTTTCTTTTTGAAAAATTTTTCAGCTTATATATGAGTATATATGGTATATTTAATGTTATAACTTTTATTTTTATTTAATATAAAAAAATCTATGGAAATATACCTGTTAATCGTTCAACAAAATTTGAAGGAACCAAGCCCTTTCTGCCATCTAAAAGTTCTCCATTAAAAAATCCATCCTAAAAGTCCATATAAAAATAATATTAAGTAACATTAATATTAGCTGCATTTATATGAAATAATTTTATTGAATATTAATGATGTAAAAATCAATATAGTAATTAAAAGAATTCAAATTCATCAGAAAAATATTTAAAACAATCCATAATATTTCAGAATACTCAACTGAAACAAATTTAATGATTATAATATCTGCAAATTAAAAATGGAATGAACTTCTAAAAACAAAAAGAATTAAAAAGTAAAAACAAATTGGGAATATTTATCATCAGCGTCACAAAATCATCTTAATGAAATAAAATTCTATGAAAATAGCAATTCTTAAAATAAACTGGCAATTTAAAATACTATTAATTCATTTCTGGTAATCTTATTAATTAATTAATTAATGAGATAATAATTAATTAATCTCACTAATTAATTCATTTCTGGTAATCTCATTATTAATTAGTATTTAATGACTAAGTACTTAAATTTCTTAGAATGCAAATTCTAAGAAAATTATGTACTAATAAATTCTTTAACAAGAATTTATGTGACATAATTTAGAATAAAATATGCATTTATTTCTATGTTTAATATACAATAAAAGCAAATTTATAAGAATAAGGGAAGTGCAAAATTTGGATTTTTAATTTTATTCTAATTTTGATTTCAAAGTAAGATAATTTGAGACATTATAAAGTTTTTGGATATCACATTGAAGATACATCATTGATATTTAATATTGTATTTTATATATTTTGTAAGCTTATAAACAATTTAAACATAGTTATTTTCTTTATATTGCTATTGCTATTTTCTTTATAAATCAATTTTCCTCTTGGTTGCAGGAATTTCACATCCACTCTTATAATTTTGTCTAGATTAAAAGAGATGCAGATCATCAGTATCTGAAAAACTGGTGTTTGAAATGTATCTTGTCACTACAGCCATACCTAAGTATCTTGTCTATACTGCACTCAAATTCTTTTTATGCCTTTCAAACTATGTATAGATCTCACTTCTGTATATCAACATCAGGATCAGGCTATTTTGATACATAGCAATCCTAGCATTCTTCATTAAGATCTTATTCCTAGGATATAATCAAAGCACACCCATTACTTTCAATCTAACACTTAAAATTTTTGTTCTGTTGTTTTGGCATTTAATTTTTTGTTCTGTTAATCTTGCCAACAATGGAAATATTTCTCTAAAACAGACTTCTCAAGTTTCTCATTCAATTTGTTCCAAGTTCAGTTCAATCTCACACTTGATATATGCCTCATCTCTCTCAACCAAAAGTAATTTTATCTTTTCTGTATTTATTTTTATGTTTGTTTTCATATACTCATTAAACCATACCAACAAGTATTTTCAGATATTGTTCACTCTCAGAGAGAATAATAATGTCATCAGCATATAGCAGATTGCACATTTTCTTCTCAGCCACCTTTGCATTCAAATCATTCATAGTAATTTCTTTTATACGCATCTATATACACACTAAACAGCAAAGGACAAATGCATCTTTGTAAGGAAATATATTAAACTATAAATGGAACTTAAAATAAGATTTGAAAAGATTATTTTAATTTATAGAAATTATATTCTATTAACACAGCATTTTCCATTCACAATTATTTATTAGGAATTTATAGAAAAATTTGTAATTTTTCTTTTTGACACTTGTATTTTAGCATTATTAGCAGAGAAATTATTAAGCTGTTTACTTAAATATTCTTATTCATTTAAAAGACACATTTAACAGTTTTCAGAATAAGATAATGATAGCATTGAATGATGCAAGATATGTATCTAATTATTAATTAAAAAACTAAAAGTTACTAATAATTATAATTACTTTTAAATTTTATACTCTGCTTATAACTTTAAATTGCTTTAAAATACTACAACTATGATTTCTAACACTATTTGCAGTAATTAAGCATTTCTAAATCAAACAAAACTTTAATATCAAACCCAGAAATCAATTATAAAACCCAGAAATCAGTTTTGACTGATTTCTGGGCCATCCTCAGTTGATTTACAAAAGAATATATGAACAAAATAACATTTGTAAAACTTTTTAAAATTGATTATTTGTTAGTTATATAACAGTTTTATTAATTATTATTTTTATTTTATTATTTCACAAAATTATATATAAAAATAAAAATAATAATAAATTATATATTTATAACAACAACAACAACAACAACAACAACAATAATAATAATAATAATAATTTATTTTCAATTACACATTCCAATCTTGCCAGAATCTCTATGCTATAACACTCATTTATAATGCTTTATGTTTTGATCTATATAACATTGTCATTGATTCTTCAAGTAGATTACTATCCTGGTTAAAAGTCTGATTTATTACTCTTGCATTGTCCTATGTGATATTTATATTGTATTTGTATTAAACTGTTATACAACTAACAAATAATCAGATTTAAAAAATTTTATAAATGTTCTTTTGTTCATTTATTCTTTTGTAAATCGACTGAAGAGGACCAAGAAATTGATTGAAAACATTTTTGATATTAAAGTTTTATTTAATTTAGAAATGCTTAATTACTGCAAATAGTGCTAGAAACCATAGTTATAATAATTTTTTGGAAAAAATTTAATATTAATAATACTAAATATACAGAATGCATAAAATTGAAATGTGATTCCTAATTAATTGATTAATCATTTAAAATTAATCAGTTATTATTATCCAATCTATATGGGGAAAGTGTAAATAAGATAAACCAAAAAGTTTGATAAAAGAGAGACTCTAACTCAAACAGACTGGCTGGTATATTAAAGATGTTTTTATTATGATATTGTTCTTCTTACAATAATTTTTGCAATCAGTTTTATGATATTTCAATTTAATAGAAATTTTTTTATGATAGGCAGCATGCTATATTAGATAGTGATTTCCTGTTCATCTTTTAGATGTAAACCAGACAAAATCAGAATATACAGCTAGTTCTCGACTTACGACCATTCGACTTTACGACCACAATCGCTAGCCATATTAAATTTCAGGATTATTTATCTCAGAAAATTACAAAGTATATTTAATAAAATTATCAAAACAGATTACATTATCATCATCGGGGATATGAATGCAAGAATTGGCAATACCCCCATCAAAGACTGTATGGGCATTAATGGAGAAGACATCTGTAATAATAATGGTAAAAGATTAATTGATTTCTCACTCTTCAATAAATTAAAAATAATGAACTCTTATTTTAAACATAAAAACTGTCACAAATTCACCTGGTCTGCTCGTGAATCAAAATCAATTATTGATTATATAATCTCAAATGAAAAGTTCTCGAAACATGTTTTAGATGTTAGAGTTTTCCACGGATACAAAATGGAAACAGATCATCTGCTGGTTTCAATCTTAAGATTCCCATACAAGTGGCAGAAAAAGTCAAAAAATGAACAAAATCTTGAAGAGGGCTAAAAGATTAGTCTCCTGAGAGATCCCAGCATTCAATGGTTATTTGATAGAAGAGTTGATAGTAAAATTAACGAAATGGAAACAAGAGATGATGTGGAAGAAGAATGGAAGATTCTATCATATGTCCTCAAGAATGCAGCCTCAAAAGTCTTAGGAAAGAAAAGAAAGTGGAGGAGAAAAAAGGGTATTAGGAAATGGGATGAAGAAATCACACAAATCATTAATAACAAACGTGAAGCTTTCAAGAAATATCTTACAACAAGAAATAAAGAAGATTATATTAATTATAAAAAGAAAAGAGCAATTTCAAAAAAAGTAGTACGACAGAAATGTAGGGAGTCCTGGAACAATTTTGTTTCAGAGCTAGAAAGAGATATCACTAGACCTCAACCTGAAACATATAAAATTTTAAATAATTTAAATAGAGATGTGAAAGATTATATTAAAATTTCAACAATTGATATTGATACCTGGCTTAATTATTTTCAGGACTTATGGACTCAGAAAAACTTTACAAATTATCCATTAACTTATGATTGCGCTATAAACAATTGCATACAAATTACTCTTGAAAATTTGGAAAATGTGCTCAACTCCTTCAAAAACAGAGCTCCAGGAGAAGATAGTATTAATGTGGAACTTTTCAAGTTTGCAAGTAACTCCTTTAAAAAAACGTTTTCTAAATTTCTTAAATAAAATCTTGATGGGTAATAGACCACCAATTAGCTGACAAAAAGCAATAGTTATCCCTCTTTATAAAAAATGAGATATCAACGATTGCAATAATTATAGTGGAATTAGTTTACTAAATGCAGGTTATAAAATCTATAGTAAATTAATCAAAAATAAATTAAATGATTTCTATGAAGAAAAATTGGGTGAAGAACAAAATGGTTTCCGCCACGGACGTTCCTGTGCTGATGGATACTTCACTCTTAAACTGTTAATCGAAAAGCATAAAGACTACAATATTGAAATTCATCTTGCTTTTATTGATTACATCAAAGCTTTCGATAAAGTAAATAGAAATAAATTATTTGACATTTTAAAGAGTGATGGCACCCCTAACACTCTGTTAAGGGCAATAGATAATATCTATAACAACAACCAAATAGCTATCAGAACCAATATGAAATTATCAGAATGGAAAAATATAAATCAAGGAGTTAGACAGGGTTGCCCTCTTTTGCCCCTCTTGTTTAACATATATATTAATGCCATTATATATATGTTAAAAGAAGATGGAGACTTACAGTTCATGAAAGCATCAGGATTGGTGGAATTGATTTGGATACTCTTCTTTATGCAGATGATCAAGTTCTCTTTGCCTCCACAGAAAGTGACCTGCAATTCTCAGTACATCATCTCCACTATTTGTAAAGAATTTGGAATGGAAATCTCTATAGATAAAACAAAAATCATGGCTTTCATCGGTGATAACCCTATCAGAAGCAAAATTTGTATTAACAATCATATTATT
>WUQG02014055.1:0-11738 GCA_011317285.2 Androctonus mauritanicus | reverse complement strand
CATTCGAAGGTTATATATTAATATACACTACAAATGATACAGATCTAATATTATGAACAATGAAAAATATTGTAGCCTATATTTTTCTTAAGCAAGTCTATACCAATCTTTGGCACAGTTAAAAGAATTGCGCCCACTACATTAGATAATTTGTGAAGCACTGCTTTTATATTTCTTAAAAAGCAGTGCTCCACAAATTATCAGTCCTTCGAAATGCAAATGATAATCCATATTTTGTTATAATATAGAAAATATTGTAATGTTTTTGTATTAATTAAAGTTTATTTTTTATGTTAATATTCTTTTAATCTTTGACCTTTGATCTTTTTGAAATGGTAATTCAGATATAGAAAACTTTTTATTCATATTATTTACAATTTTTTATTATTAATCCTATGTTTTATAATTCTATTTACGTTATCATAATTTTTTTATTTTTTATTTTTCCTTATTCAAGGACAGTCAATAAGTCGGCTGGATTGGATCCATGGAAACGCTTCGGCTTTCTATGGATTGCCTTTGATCCAATCTATAGAGAATCTGGGTTTTGAGTCTCAAGTGCCACCTCTTAAAAATTTTTATTACGGGGTCCGAGCCCGCACCATCGATCCTCATCCTCTATAATTCGGCTAACCATGGCAGTGTTGTTATAGCCCCTTCATTTTGTGAATCTCATTGATTGGAAAGTGGTGTCATATGTTGAACAAAAAACACTAGATAAATTCCCAATTGGCATTCAAATACATGATAATTTTCATATATAATATGACATCTCCACTTTTTCAGGAGGGATCCGGACTCGGACAATTGAACCTTCCCTTCAATCTTCCGGTTGACTTATCATGGGTGTTGGCAAGTTTGTGATAAGCTCTAAAAATAGCCGCTGCCAGATATTCCATGTTTGATATGGTGACTTAAAAGACAATCAAACTAGTTCCGGCCCGCAGAAAGCGGCAGACAGCTAATCTAAATCTTTTTCAGTCTAGTTTGAGTAATATAGCTGGGTATTAAGAACCCAGGATAAAAAATTTGCGATCCTAATTGTTCTTTATTTCTTTTCCTGTTTTATGCTGCTCTCCAATTGGTAATATACAGAACTGTCGAGATTTCAGAGTCCATCACAACCAACAACACATGTTAGTTTTTTCATTGCTCTTCTATAAGTTACAGTGAATATATGTGGCCTTTGGTCTTAACAACTCTGCATCCCTGAAATAAAAAATTGGACTCAGATTTTTACATCGTCTGAAAAATATCGATCATAGATCCATGGAGCAGACATGGATCCATGAATAACCTCATATAATCCAAACTATTAATATTGCGATTGAAGACCAAGCAACTGACGCTTGGGATATGATGAAGTTTAAGATCGAATATTGATTCCATCAAATCGAGGAATGGATTAGTTTCAGGTTTCTTAACGCTAGTATTGAAATCATTCAGTAAAATTACTGGGTTCTTTTGAAACTTGAATTTCCTTACAACTTTAGCTGTCTCTCCAAACTTTGGCATTATAAATTACTAGATTGAATATCAAGAAAACTTCAATCTGCTCCAATGCTAAATTAGATGACATGAAAGTCTTCTATCGATTTATTTCAACCATGTTGTACATATACCATTATAATTGTTTGTACTAGTCATTTATCATACTGAGTTTGCCATAGCGAAAGTCTCCAGTGGCTACCGAACCGTTAACAATGCAATGTATGTTGTAATGTTTACTTCTCGGAAAAAAAACCCGATTTAAAAACTAATTATACATCTTTGCAGAGCTCTCAAATGACAACAGTTTTGTCGCTTACTGTTTATCTATACCATTTTAATTTTCAAAATATGAAAAAAAGCAAACATGAAAATGCTCGAATTTTTCGATTCTCTTAGTTTTGCATCTTAATTATTCGAAAATCATAAGAGCTGCATCAAAACTATTTGCTGATCTAAAAACTACGTTGTCTATTGAACAGTTCTGTCACATTGTTTTCATCTATCTATCGTAGTTTAGAAGTTATTGAGTGTGAAATAACTAAGACGCATGAAAAATGACCAAAGTATAACTTTTAATTTTTTTGAAAAAATTATATTAAACGTCAGAATTTCTAATTTTTTCTTGGATATTCATCGATAGTATTATATAGTCAACAAGTTATTTATACAGCATTTTTGCCTATTAGTTTCGGCGATATAAGAGCGTTTAATCATTTCACTTTCTTGACATCTTAAGTGCCGTAGAGTTTCCCTAATATAGCGTTATGTAATACATGCATGGACGTTATTCTCGTCAAAATTTGAAAATGTAGAACCCGGATTTGATGTAATCTCTTTGGGGTGAAAAGCAAATACCATACTAAAGCATGCAACCAACTAACCGTCTCTAAAAATATATCAAACAATCATACAATTCTAACTCTGTAATGAATATATTCTTTTATTGGCTAATAAATTTGTCATCGAATCCCACAGGGAATATTTTTGGCGTAGCTGCTTCAGAAATCATTACGAATTAGTTAATGTCAGTGATGTGATAATGGATTAAACAGATTAGGCACGAATCCCTTTGAATTCAACCCAATCTTCCAAGTAATAACCGAATGCGTTAAAACTAGCTACCATAATATTTATTTGTAAACTTTCTCATACGACTTTTAACGCAATCAGTAAAACTCTCTCATAAAAATTTTCAAAAAGTCTTACGAGAAAGTCGTTCTCTTTTTTCTATATTTATTGTCCCTCATATCATACATGGATTAAAGTTAGGAGCATCAGGACACTGCCACCCTGTCGTTTGGAGGAAAAAAGAAACAAATATACAGAAATCGTTTAAATTATTAGCAATATAAATTATTTTTATTATGGTGTTTCTTGTCATTTTTTTTTCTAAATCCACTACTGCACCACACTACTTAATAATCTGGTTTATCTTCTCAATCTGTTCCCTTTATAGCTAGATTAAATCTTTGAGATGGTTTTTGTCTTTAATAATTATAAAGATTGTTTCAAAATGAACTTATCAAGCAATATCTGTAGATTCTTAATCCTTTTCGTTGTATCGAAACATCAGTCTAACATTCAAAATTTGCACATTAATTTTTTTTTTTTTTATATATATTTTAATTCACGTTCTTAATTAAAGAAATTTTGGTAAAATTTTAAATAGAATCATTATTGGAATAATTTTTTTTATATAAATGTAATTAAATTAATTAATTTTATATTTATATTAAAAATAAAAACGACGAATGTTTCAGACAAATTGCAAAACTATGACTGTATATTTACATATGTGTTTACACTGGTAAACACATATTTACACGGCTAAAAAAAATGTGCAAATATGTGCTTAACAGGTAAAATTAACTGTTATTAATTTTACCTGTGTAAGCACCTATGTAAATATGTACTTACACAATTACAATGTGTAGTTAAAAAAAACCATCGTTTCTTAATTTATCATAACGATGAACTGAGATGACTTTATCATAAGTCGAAATGCGTTTCCATTAGCAACTATCACATAGAGTTACTACAAAGCTCTAATTAAAAGTTTGGTTTTCGATAGATCTCGTTGAAGTAGTAACATCTTTCAAGTGGATAACGAATTATTTTTGTACTAATTACTTTACAATAATGTCGAACTTGAAAGATAATAAGACAATAAAGAAATCCAAAAATTATTTTTAATTAAAACATGATTATTAGCTTAAAAAAATAACCGTTTAGATTCAAAAGTAAAAAATCGATAAACTGCATAATTAAACTTGATAGTACACATAAGGAAGAGATCCATTCTGTTTCGACATAAATTTTATAAAAATAGAAAAAAAATAATTAATTAAGTAACGTGTTAGATTATTAAGATAATACAAATTACTAGTCAATTATTTACATCGCTACTTATAAGTGATCTGGCGAGTAATCGGCCAACTCTAACGCTCCGCGATAAATAATAAAACATTAACCACCGCAACAGTCAACAGCTTTAACGCATCTCGGCTTTCTAAAATAATAAATTCATATATTCATCTCTTGCTTGAAATGATTTTGACAGCAAAACAAAAGTGACATATATAAATCTTAAAAGGTTTGTTAGGATGCCATCAATCTTTCAAATAATTATATAGAATAATATGACCTTAGCATACGTAGTATTGATTTAATATATTAAAATTTTGTTTAATTGAAATTAAAATGTTATTTTATTGTGTTTTTATTAATAAAGAACTTAAAATTACAAGAAGCAAATGAATATGTTTAAAAATTATTTAAAATAAATAGTAAGAATATTAAGCATGTAACGATATGTATAAATACAATAAATTCTTGTATAACGCGCTCTCTTGTAACCAGTGGCGTAGCTAGAGTTTGTTTGGTGCAAGAAAATGGGCCCCCGGGAAAATTTTTGTTTCGTTTACAGCTAAAACACTTGAAGTTATTAATTAAAATGAATTTTTATTAATAACTTGCTTACTTAAAATCATTTTTTTCTGGCTTTTGTCTATTCAAAACTATCGATAATTTCTTTTATGTCAATTTTCTTTGCTAGATTCTTTGGGTAAAACGTGGTCCCCCTTCCAGTTTCGGCCCTGGTGCAATGGCACCGCTTGAACCATTATAGTTACGCCATTGCCTATAACACGAATTCCTCTAAAGCGATAAAAAAAATTGCGACTAGTACTCATACAACGCTATAAACAGTCCCGTATAACGCGTAGGATAATTTTTTTAACGTTACTTATCCGTTACTTATAACATCCGTTACTTTTAATAAAAATCAAACGATGTTTATTTCGTTTCCATGACAACTTTAACAACTTTTCCGTCGAGTTATACGAATCCGCGTTTTCAGAGTCCGTGTTATACGATGTTTACTTGTATATAATATCTTTTAAAATTTAGTTACCTGTATTCTGTTTTATTTTTCTTTATTAAAAGAAATCTTTAAAACAAAACTCCGCACACAATATAATCATATTTGAAACTAACACACATCTCATTAACAATATGTGATCAGTGCTGGAACTCAGAGACAAGTTTAAATTTGCATAAAATCGTCTGATAATAAGGTCTCGTATAACGCGATTTCCTATAACGCGGAACGTATCCCCCACGTTGTACGGGAATCCACTGTATATATTTGAATAAATTTATTATTTAGTTTTTGACAAGATGTTTATTTTTTAACAAAATAAATGATCGGTTATAGTTTACAAAATGATAAATAAATGCTAAAAAAATATATCTGATATACTGTTTTCATATATATCATAACTGGTATATAATTTTAAATTTAATGAATAAAAAAAAAAATAAGAATTTACTGCAAATGTAATGTTCTTGACTCATACAAAATATTATTTCTTTCATCTTCGTTTTCAACATCTCATCGGTTTTAATTAAAAACCATATCAAAATTCTAGTAGGAAAAATATATTACTAGTTAATTAAATGTCCAAAATTAAAAAGAAAAACCACTGAATTTTTGTTGTTATCATCATTCATTAACTTATAAAATAAATTTTGAAAGTTAGTGAAGTGAACAAATGCTATCATACAAATTTTTAAAAGTATTAGATTAAGAAACTTTTATATAAAAGTTATATAAATCAATAACTCTTTATCAAAACAGAAATTTCCGCTCTGATACTTCATGCAATTCAAATTTCAAAAAGTTAATCGATATTTTAAAAAACTATAAGAATAATTAATTTTATATATTATAGTACAGTTTAATCCCTCGTTTAATGCGGTACTCACATAACGCGGTTTACAAATTTTATTCTCGAAGACAGCGATTAAAAATGCTTTCTATTCCACCTGTAGTAAATTAATGGGTTACTTGGTGTAACGAAATGCAGGAACAATTTTTAATTTTTTATAAATTCATATTAAGTTTTTTTTATGTTTTTTTTAAGTTACATGACTTAACTTTTAAGTTACATGAATTCATGAATATAAATTACATGATTTAAATAAAAAATTTTCTTGTTGCATATTTTATTTTATTTTTGTAATTAAAAAAAAAAGATTTCGAAACTTAAAAACCCTTTTTTTTCTATGTAATGTGGATCTCGTATAACGCGATTCTTTTAACGCGAACTTTCTGCGGAACCAATTAACCGCGTTAAACGAGAGATTACTGCATTAACATTTTTTTGAACATTTTTTTTTTATTTTTTTCTTTATTTAATTTACATTATATCTAAAAATTGTTCTATTATTATTATTATATAATTTTTGCGACTGTTATTGTTTGATATCAAATACTAATATAGACGAGAAAATCGTCATACAAAATTGTGAAAAACCGGCAGTCTTGCCATTAGCGCCTCGTAAATGACGATGCGCTTTTAGATTTCACTCTCGAATGGTCATAAAATTGCATGTAATTAAACATCAAACACGAATTTTTTCGATATCATTCAAGCACATTGATGTAACATTTTCAATCCGAAGCTAGACTTGACGAAGAGAGAGATTTAATTCGTATAGTAATAAATAAAAGGATTATTCTGGATAACTTAATCTTAACAATGTAGAAAGATTCATAACAAATAATTTTAATGATGCAATTATACCGAATTTAATTGTACGGTATTTCCGGTTCGTACGTTATGATGATAAAAGGTTTATATCGTTATCGTTTAGAACAACGGTTCCCAACCTGTGGTACGCGTATCCCTTAGAGTACGCGGAGGAAGAGTTGGAGGTAGGAGAAAATAATATTAGTAACGGTGGAAAATACCCCAAAAAAAGGAATTAAAATAAAAAAAAAACAAATCTTGAATTAAATAAAAATAATAAAAGCCAACAAATATCATTAGGTTAGTTTGAGCCCTTTGATTATTTAGCTAGCCTAAAAAACTTGCAAAAAAAATATTTTTTGAGGAATGTGTGCAAGAGGAGGTAATGAAAAGAGCAATATTTATAAAATAGAAATTCATATCAAAGGATACACGAGTGGAAAAAAAAAAACTCCTTTCGAACCGCTGGTCTAGAATTAAGCCAAATATAACGATAGTCACTCTAATATATTATATGTTTTAAAAATAAAATGAGATTAATTAATATATTTTTATTTAGGTTGAATATTAAATAAAATCAATATTTATTTATTTAGTTCATTGTTAATAAAAACCAAAAATCATAAAATCAAAATTATTAAAAAGAAAAAAATTCTTTAAATATTTGTATTTTTTATTTTCATATAAAAAATAAACTTAAAGAATTTTTAATATTTTTATATAAATAATTTTTATTCTTATATAAAAATAAAGATAATATAATAAAACATAGCCAAATATAATTTTTTTTTTTTTTTGTCAATACTTAATTTGGTTCTCATTCAAAGTATCGTCTCCATTTTCGAAAAATTAAAAATTTTATAAATGTTTAGAAAATATCAAATACGAGAAAATATGAAAAGAAGTTGTCGTTTTTTATTTTACCTTTAATGAAGTCGACAGCCTGTTCTAATCCGTAAGTGTCTTTATCACAGTCATCCAAAACATAAGCACCGAGAGTGATGTTAGGTAGAAAGTCTTTTTGACTGTTGACCCAATCGATGGTGTATAACATACACTCTAGAGCTTGAATACCTCCTTGCGGCATGATAGGACCACAGGTAAGCAGATCTTCCCTCTCGTGTACCATCATCAGCCCCCCTAAGACTATATCTCCCTCTATCTCCGCTACCTTTTTGACTGGCCAGACTATGCTGGAATTAATTTTAGGGATAGTCCATTCGGCCTTAATATGGTATCCTAAATAACTCAGTAGAAAGAAAGAAATTGTCACCGTGGTTATCGCGTGTCCTCGATTACCCGATTTCATTTCCCCTGCGATCTGTTTCGATCGACATTTCCCTCAACATCCAAACTCAGCTGTGTGTTCTGTTCAGCTGTACGTCAGTTTATATCATCTCGATCGTCCAATAACAGAGGTCTAGATACCACATGATCGTTTCCTATTGGATGTACTTAATTGTGTTGGTTTGTTAAATTTACAATTACCTCTTCGTTGTAATTTTTTTTTAATTTTTTAAATAACGAGAAAATTATTTAAAAATTTCCTTTATAATTTAAATAAATAATTTCTACATTAAGAATGAAATTTATAATAAATAACGTGACTTGAAAAATAATGAAAAATAATAATAATAATAGCAAATAAATTAGTAAATTAAATTCACTACTACGATTACACACATATTTTTTTTTTTTTTTTGATAATTAAGATTAAAGAAAAAATTTCCAATTATTTTTAATAAATTATTGTCGTTGGTTTGAATATATCTGTCAGCCATTAGTCAAATTAAAATTTAAGAAACAAACTTTACGTAAATAACAAGAATGCATACAACAAAATTTTAATTATATATCTTAATTTAATATTTTTTAATTTAATTGTGTTCTTTTTTCAATTAGGTTTTCCTGTGATATACAATCTTTTATTTTTTATAGTATATAGTAAAATATACAGGTACGCTTCACTTAACGACCGAGTTCAGTTCTCACGACTTGGTCGTAGAATGAATTAGGTCGGTAAGCGAATAACTTGTTCCTGTATATTTAGAAAATATTGAAAACAAATTTCAGCTTAAAAATTTATATCTTAATTATGCACAAAGTATTTTTCTTCAGATTTTTGAAACTACACATGCGGGGAATTACATGCAATAGAAGTTGTAAGCGATGCATATGGGCTAAAACAAAATTTCCCTTTAAAAAAAATAGTCGTAAGCTCCGACGTAAGTTCGAGCAAGTTGTTAAACAGGTAGGTCGTTATGTATATACTTTACTAAATATAGATATATACTTTTTATTGAGACGAAATTGGCTTTAAATGTCGGATTAAAAAGTATCAATGTCCAATTAACGTTAAGGACGAAACAAAAATATAATAAAAATCTCTCTTTATAACTGTTCTAATCTATTTTCACTTTACAGATTCTTTCCTTATTTTACTCAACTTCTCTAATAAACTTTATAAATTTTTGTATATATTAAAAAGAATGGATAATTTTAATAGTTATAGCAAACAATTGACTATCTAAAAATTAGAAAGTTCTGTATACAGTAAACTCTCGTGTAACGCGTCAATAAAATTCCGACTAGTATTCATACAACGCTATAAATAGTCCTACGATGATCACTAGCATCAGACGCTTCTAAGAAATTTTATCCATAAAAAGATGTCACGGAGATTATCATTAATAGAAGGATTTTCCTACTGAATTTCATAAAAATATATTTATTAGTTAAAATGCAAACTATCGGAGGATAGAAAAACATGACCCATATAACGCATAAGATAACATGTAAAATTTATCTTACGCTCCCCATATAACGCTTAAGATAAATTTTATAACGTTACTTATTCGTTGATGGTAATAAAACCCAACGATGATTGTTTTGTTTTAATGACAACTTTAACAACTTTTTCGACGGGTTATACGAATCCGCGTTTTCAGAGTCCGTGCTGTACGGTGTTTACTTGTATATAATATTTTTTAAAATTTAGTTACCTGTATTCTGTTTTGTTTTTCTTTATTAAAAGAAATCTTCTCTAAAACAAACTCTGCACACAATAAAATCATATTTGAAACTAACACACATCTCATTAGCAATATGTGATCAGCGCTGGAACTCAGAGACAAGTTTAAATTTGTATAAAATCGTTTGATAATACAGGTCTCGTATAACGCGGAACGTATCCACCGCGTTGTGCGGAAGTCCGCTGTAATTTTACTATAAGTACAGTATTTTAAACATATCTGTTATAATTATTTTTGTTAATCATATGCATACATGATAAAAATATTGAGATCGTTATTTTTTATCTATTTTCCTTAAAAGGAAAGTAAATCTTAAATGATACCACACTTTTTTCTATCGTCCGCTAGATTGCATTTTAACTAATAAATATATTTCTGTGAAATTCAGTAGAAAAATTCTTCTATTAATGATAATCTTCGTGACATCTTTTTAAAGATGAAGTTTATTAGAAGCGTCTGATGCCAGTGGCCATCACAGTGCGTCATAAAGTGCTAGTACACATTTTATAGATGTAATTATTCCTTACACGCAATGTTCATTAACGTTACTTGTCAACGATTCTGGAACATAACAAATTTGGAAATGTTTAAATTTAAAGGCTACTTTCTATCTGCTTTTCCTATTTAATATTTCAACAAGTTTCTGGAATTTTTTAGAAGCAGTTGAAATATTGCAATCAAATAAAAGTAAAGTAAAACTTGCTGTAGCTCTATAAATTTTGCAAATTTCTGTGAAGTTTTTCGGTTTGGATAACATCCAGTTTACAAAGAATTTGGCATGAATCTTCTTTTCGTTTTATTTTACCTCTGATTAATTTATTCTCCATTAGAATAGACTGACTGTTTCATAAACACTCATCTAATACTTAAGTTTTCTTTTTCTATGGGGTTTAACATCGCTTTTCACGTGATGAATACCAAGCAGCAAGACGTATACACTACATAAAGCACACTAAGGGTCACCCATATCCCTGTTAGAATCACTGTCAAGTAGAGAATGGGGTGCAACGGGACGGATTCGGATCCCTCTAGAAAAACTAGAGAGATAGGACTAGGAATTGACCCAGCTTCCATGATAGTAAATGACAGTATTATGAAGCCGATCTTATCTACAAAAATGAGGGTTTATGTAATAGTTACATTCTATCAAATTAGATATTTTTTATGTCAGTTCATTGTTTTGTTTTGTATGATTTACTGATTGTTCTTACTTATCGTTATCTCTATCTAGTTTCAAAAAAATATATAGTTCTAATAATCAATTAAAAGTGCAGTTTCTTAGAAGTGACAGAAGGGCTGCCGCATATGATGGTTTCTTCAAAGGAAATGCACATAAATACTGAAAAAATAGCTATGATGGTGCAACTACGCTCAGATGTTTCAGCTGCTTTTAAGGAATCACGCGATAAGACAATTCCTTTTCTCTTTTAATCAATAAATAAAAAACATTAAATTTAGATGCTTAGAGGAAAACATAAAATTTTAAGATTGGCTCAAAATAATATAGAAAAACTTTTTGCATTTTAATAAAATTTCCTTAGAATTTAAAAATTAAATTTGTGGTATTTATTTTCTTCCAAATATGAATGTGCTTCACATGCTTGGTGAGATGAGGTTATGCTAGTTAAATCGCCAAATCACACTTAGATTCACATATGCTGTATCTGGCAGCCGCCGTTTTTAGAGCCCACTACAGACTAGCCAAATCCGGAAAATGAAGGATGATTAAATCGATCGGGGCTGGACCTCTCTTGAAAAACTGGAAGAATGGGATTCGGATTTGAATGCGGATCTTCCAAGACGATGAGCGACGCTTTACTACGCAGCCATCTGGCTGGCCATATGGTCGGCTGAAACACCGTGGTGAAAGCGTGCTTCTATCGTCTGGAGGCAGGAGCGCCGAGAGAAATCCCGGGCCCCGGTACTAACTAGGCTTTGGGGCCCTATATATATATATATTTTCTCCTCTGTAAGATCTCAAAAACCATACATATAACATATATTTTAAACAAGTTATTCAAAATTTTATTCACTTTAAATCAGGAGTGTCCAACCTTTTGGCTCCCTTGCCCGCATTTGAAGAAAAAATTATCTCGGGCCGCACGTAAAATATACTAATTCTATCGATAGCTGTTAAATAAAAAAGTTAATAAATAATGTATAATATATGATATCTACCATG
>WUQG02014044.1:0-11739 GCA_011317285.2 Androctonus mauritanicus | reverse complement strand
TCATGGGGTCCGGGCACGGCCCGTCGAACCCCGTCCTCCACAATCCGGCTGACCCCTCCGCAGGGGTGAGCAGCATGTGGAAGGGCTTGTTTCGCCCGCCACTTAGTGTTCTTCCTGAAGGGAAAGTGGCGTCATCTGCTGACCAAAAAAAAAAACGCTTTAGCTTTCCACTCTGGAGGACCTAGATTCGAGTTTCGGGTCCCATCTCGCGAAAATATTTATTATGGAGTCCGGCCCCAGTGATTCCCGTCTTCCACCATCCGGTTGACCCCTCCGCAAGGGTGAGCAGCATGTGGAAGTGCTTGTTTCGTCCCGCCACTTAGTACTCTTACCGAGTGGAAAGTGGCGTCATCTATTGACAAAAAAAAGATATCCCGAGTTACCGATTTCTGCCATCCAGACCTCTGAGATTACTATCGGTAATCCAATCTGATGATCTTTATGCCGAGAAAGAGAGAGAGAACTTCTAAATAAGGCCAGCCATTGTTCACACGAATAAAATATCGCCCTGCCACAGTCAAATCCCGATAAGTTCTGACGTAACTCCCAAAAAATATATATGTCTTGATCGGCCGGTTAACCGCATAGAAACGCTTAGGCTTTTCAACTTGACAAGATCGAATCCAAGTCCCACTCCTTCGAAAAATTTATTTGGGGATTCCGGTCCCGTCTGCCCATCTCCCGTTCTTTGTAGTTCGTACGATTTTTTCTCCGAAGAAGCTGGATTAAGAAAATATTTTGCAATAAATGATGGCGACGATATATCGAACTGTGAATAGCTGTGCAAGTGTGAATTTTGCCATCACTTATAATCAGCATTGTGGGAAATTTAAGAGACTCCATTAAAAGTGAGCACATCTATGGAAATATCTGAAATGGCTTCCGCCATCGTTCTAAATTCAGAGTGAGTAGTGGAAAAACGTCTAGGACACTCGTCATTCCCTACACGATTTTACTAATCTTAAGGCCGGTTCACACTACAGCGAGTGCGCGTTTAAACGCGAAGATCATCATGTCAACGGTAGTGATGTCATCAGCGCGCGTCAATATTCGCGCGAGTCTGCCGAACAGTCTCGCGCGCTAAACGCACGCCTCTATACACGCTGAGTGAGCCAATAGAAATCGGAGTTTCACTTCCGCCTCGGTTTGAATATTGAGTGCTAGTCAAAGTTCTGGTAACGCCATTTTAGAAAGAAGCAATGGGATACGATTATGAACTATTGATTAATGAAGTTAGAAAATATCCCTGGCTATATATAACAAAATTGATAGAATTTAGAGATTCGATTAAAAGAAGTCAAAACTTTTCCCCCACACAACTTGTCAAAATGGAGAACGTATACACTATAGTAAAATGAGCAAGATAAGTCGACCGCTGTTATTGGTTAATCTGTGCACATGCATGGTCGTCCACGATTGACTTCCTCCAAATACGCACGCCGACAAGTGAACAGTTCGAACGCGATCACTCGCGCGTGTGCGCGTGTTTCGCGGGACATCAGACGCGCGTTTCTCGCTGTAGCGTGAACCGGCCTTTATACGCTACTGCCACACTTGATGAGAGGTTCCTCAAGTGCGTTCACCAACACCAACAGTATTTTCAGTATCAAATGCAAAATTAATACTGTACTCCGACTGAAATATGTTACAGATTAATTCTTAAACTATCAAAACATTTTAATAGTTTTTGATTAATAATTTTATCATCGGGAACAAATCCTAGTTAATTTTTTCGATTTGCGATGTTTTGAAATAAACTATGAATTATCGAAATATTTACGTTGTCACAAACAGCAACAAATTCAAATTACATAAATCTAAATAACTGCGGCCACAAAAATATTTCTCGAATAAGACTTTACAGTCGCGAAACGATTTTCCACATTTACCTATCAAACATTCCATCAATATTAATTACACGAATTAACACGAGATGGCGGTAGTGTATGTTTCAATTTTAAAGGAAAAAAAATACTGTTACGACTTGTTATAAACGATTTCACTGTCAGACAAACATTTTTGAGATTATTATTTGCTTCTCATCTAAACTCAGTGGTCTTACCGTGTTATCGTGTTTGTCAACTGAAATGGTGACTTCCGCATCGCGTCGCTATCTAAGCATAGAACAGGTGATCGCATTCGCAAAACAAAACATTCGACCGAAACTTGAGACATCTTCAACAAATTTTTATTTTTTCACTCTCGTTTTTACATAGTCATAAGGACAGAATTAAATTATATATTATACATTATGTAAAAATTGGGTCATGCGCTGTGCTGTGGAAAAAATTTGGATAAACGTACTTAAAACAAAGCCTTTAAACAATTAGTAAATAATAAATCACATAGCCACCCATCACCGATATAATTCGTTACAGATAACTCGGTAGGTCTGGAATCTTTCAGTGGGCAAAATATAAAAAGCGTGGTTTGATGTTAAATGTCATAAATTTACAAGCTTGGCAATGTATGGCACGATGACCAGCATCTTTCTTTACTCAGTGGGTACAAAAATCAATGGCTGGAAGATTCGAAAAATAGTGGTCCAGACTGTAGCGTATCCTTGTACCTTACTACTAGTCAAAAATTGGAAACAATACTATATTACACATGTGCTATAAACAAATTTTTGAAAATTGTTAATAAAATAACAAAACATAAATTACATATTCTATGTACATTCCTTGACTAAATATGTAAATCCCATACACTGCATTTCTGGACAGTTGTTAGGGACAATTAAATAATAAATATCTAAAGACAGAAAACCAAAATTGCTCGAGCTAATTTTGGAATTTCGAAAGCATCCCAACAGAGAGACAAACCGATTTGTAATACTCGACATTGCAATCAATGTCTTTTTAAGTGTAAAATATAAATGCAAAATTTAGCTTCGGAGACTTACAGTTTGGTCAAATCGTATGCGTGTAGACAAAATTGCTAGACTTTACAATAAATTATGTTTTGATACAAGTTATTTATGCATTTCTTTGTGGTATTAGTGCAATTTAAAATTAAAATGCTCTTGATATGGTCAAAACTGATATGATACATGTAATTAGCTAAAATACTAATAGGTTTATAGAACAATTACATTTTGATTATAGTCACGATAGAATGTTGCTTCCTGGCTTAAATGGAAATGTGGTACATAGCTACTTCAGACAACAAAGGATCCAACTCATTTTGGAAAGACGGAGAGGTGTTCTAAATTGCTAACAGTGTTAAAAATAAGAATTTTATACCAGAAATACAAATCTGTTGCTACAGTTACTTAAAATTCTAAGCATATTTAGTTAAAAATATTACCAAAAATATAAATAAACATTGATATCTCTTGAATATATGGTTATCAACCAAATACTCTTTCCCAATTAAAATATAACAAAGTAAATAAATGGCAGTTTAACTACAGAAAAAAAATAAATAGTATATATCAAACAGTGTATGGCAACAAAGTTAATCCAACTTGAAATATTTAATAACATAAATAATTACTACTTACAGAAGTTGAATTAATGACACTTTTCGAGAACAAAATAAAAATTATTGTTACCATACACTGAGCCATTCTAGAAAATTAAGTGCATGTAAATAAACATCTTTTAAGTTAATGTGCGTACCTGATCTTGACCATATATAGATAATTATTTATTGTTAGTTATGTACATGATATTCCAATTTCTGGATAAGTCTAAATTTCTTGATTATAATTAAGAAATTGCAGAGGATTGTGACCTCTTAAAAGAAAAATGAGATCATGTTAAATTCTAAAAGGTTGCTTGAGATTTGAAATAAAGACTTGGAAGTTTAAAATTAAGACGAACTACGATAACGTGTCAATAGACTGATCAGATTAATTTAGAAAATTAAATAGGAAACTGCTTTGTTATTTCTAATTTTAAAGCAATTTGGATTGACTATTATTTAAATTGGCACAAAATTGATCCTTGAAATTAATGAAACCCACATTAGAAAAATTTCTAATAGAATTTTAAGATTATTAATATTGTACTATTATTATTTGGAAATATTTTTGGTTTTCCAGTGCCCTTATAGTTTAATTTTAATATAAATCTAGTGCAGACCCGGTTCCTCTGTCATAATTTCTACCTTGATCCACTCCCTGTTCCTCGATGACTGACGCACCGCATCAATTACTGCTTGAATGTATTGACCGTCTTCAAAGGTGGCAGCAGTGGCTACAGGTTCCTTTACCCAACAGTGGCGATATTCCACAGATGCAAAAGCTTCTTTCAATGCTCCAACCATTTTCACTAAACCTTTCATATACAGTCTTGGTAGTGTAAGATTTAAATGACACTGAAGCAGATCGTTGGCTGAAGACAGAGATGAAGCAGAAGAACTCTTCATTACGGTCAGTGACGCTTGTTTCAGATCTTCAATATCAAGGTAAAGTACTTCTTCTTTGGCAGAATCATTCCTCTGTCCATACAGATCACCACCACGGACAGTAACGTGACCCTTGGTACCACATATCAGTACTTCCTGAGAAAACTGTCCAGGTAGGTGTTGGTTGAGAGTTACTGTAGCACAACTCCCACCTTCCAGTTCCATTTGGAATGTACAGAAATCGTCACTGGTGATCTGTCGTATGCCTCGGATACAATCTGTAGTTTTAGTAAATGTACGCATCATGCCATGGACTCTCACAGCTCTCCGGTCTGTAATATAAGTGATGACATCAATGATGTGACTGCCAATATTGGTAAGCAATCCTCCTCCCATAGTGTCGTCACACATCCAGTCGTAACGATCGTGTAATAGACTGCCACACTGGACTCTAGCATCGCATACAGTGACTTCTCCTACATATCCTTCCCGGACAAATTTCTTCATCTGACTGAAGGCAGGAAGGAACCGGAGACTATGGCAGAGTATAGATATAAGTGAAGGATAATACTGAGCAGCATGCACCATCTCTAATACTTCTGATTGACACAAACCAGCAGGTCGATCGCACAAAACATGTTTACCTATTCTCAAAGCTTTGACTGCAATTTGAGAATGAAGATGAGGAGGACAAACAATACAAACCAGATCGACATCTTTTCTCAGAAGAACTTCTTTCATCTTATTGGTATAAAATGGTATTTCTAGCTCAGTAGCGATCTCCTCGGCCGCTTCAATAGTCCTACCCCAAATCGCTTCCACTTTGAAGCCTTTAGACCTGAGACAAGACACCAAAACACGAACTGTGTTACCTGTACCGAACACGCCGATACCTGGCAGCATAATAGTTATTATTATTTCGCACAACCATTCAATGTTTTATTTTCACTTTTTCGTCCGAAACCATTGATCTCAGTCAATTTTAAATATTGAACATTCGACTTTCTTCCCATTAGAGAAAACTTCCTGCGAAGTCGGCCATTTATTAAAGCGCCCTCTCGAAAATAAAAATCCGTTAATTATAAAAAAAAAAATTAAAATAAATTTTAATTGATTTTTCAATATTAATATTAGTCTGTTTAAAAATAATCATATTTAAATATTATTTAAATTCAATTAAATAATTCTAAAACAAAATTAATACAGAATCTAAAGATTGATTAATACATATTTCCTAATACTGTACAGCATAGCGACATTTTGCGTCAACTATATTTAATTAATTCGATAGCAAATTAAATCTTTATCGAATTTTAAATTATAAATTAATGTTAAAAACATACAATTTTTAAAAAATTTTATTAATTTTTTGAGCTTGACGAGAATCTATACAATTTGCTAAAGATTAATGCAGAGGGCATTGAATCATGTGGAGGAGTGTAAATAAATTTTGGAGGCGTTCAGTAGGTTTTACAACTTTGTTTTTTCTTAATTGGTTTTAATAAATAAGTTATTTTATAAAAACGACGCAGATTAATAGACTATTATTAACTGCATAAATTGAACGAATGGATTAAGTCCAAATTATTTTTTAGAATTAACTTTGACAGAGAGTGAATTGTCGACTTCTGTGGTAAAAATTTATTTTACCTGTAAGCGATAAGAGCATCGCACCGCAAAATCCACATTGTGTAGCACTATCTTTGGGCATGCTTCTACTTGAATCCTACGGCTTCTCTTATATGGTTAGCTCATCGATATACAGTATATCATTGAGTTCGCTAACCTTAAGGTATTCATTCACACAATTTTCGAAGAGATTGTTATCTGACAATTTGTTAACACCATTTCACTGGAAGGCCAAAATATTCAGTTTTTATTATAATTATTAAAATTCTATATTCAGTCCAGTCTAAGATTTCAGCAATTAACTTAAAGTTGTTAGAAGGCTTGATCCTATACTCTATCCACTCTAACTTGGCAGTAAGTGTAAACAAAAGTTATCGTATTCATCTGTGACCAATGCCTATGATTGGTTTGTGAGAAATACGCCTCAAAGAACAGAATCTCATTCAACTTCCGTGATTACCATCATCAAAATTGCATTAATTCAGTGTAATTATGTTATGACACAAGTAAGAAAAGAGAATAAACTTTGTATGAAAAAATTTTATTTTAAAATGTATTATAGATTAATAGGCTTTTATATATTTGAATCACTGGAGACATCATCGTCTACTCCTGGGTTAATAATTAGTCTGTCTACAATGGCATCGATCGTGTCTTCCAGTTCCCACAAATGTTCTTCTTTTATTACGTGTTTTATGCATTTGTTCCACCTTTCAGCTGTCACCTCTCCGAATGCTATTTCCACAAGCTGTCTCACATCAGTAAGCTTAAAAGTTGTATTGTTTCTCATGACAAAACTTGTAACGTGGCTCCAGACCAATTCAATGGGATTAAGATAACAGTAATAAGGTGGCAATCTTACCACATGATGTCCAGCTTTTTCAGCCAAGTTGTCCACCACATATTTTTTTGAATTGATTTTGACAAGATTTAACTATTTTCAACAGTTCCATTTTAATTAATCCTTCATCAAAAGACATGTTTTTGCTCTGCAGCCAAGAGATAACAACAGCCTTTTGCCAGGATTTATTTGGTATTTGTTCCTATTTCATGCTATGGCAAAGAGCATTGCCCATTATGATAATACTGTTGGGCTGTAACTTAGAGAAAATTGTTTCGAACTACTACTTAAAAACAGCTTCAGTAATCTCCTCATGCTAATCATCCGACTTTTTGGACTCCAAAACAAGATCCCATCCTTCACGAAGCTGTCCTCATTTCCAATGTGGACAACTATCAAATGCTTTCCTTTACCAGATGAATGTTTTAATCCTGTGCTTAATCCTGATGTGAAAGCATATCTATTGGATTTAATTGTAGAATCTATCCATGTTTTTGATGTAGAATGCCCCTGATTGACCCATGTTTCGTCCAGATAGTAGATGTTATATCCCCATCTTTGAAATTCTCTGACCTTTTGCATGTATTGCCTACGCCACAAAATAATGTCATCTTTGTCCATAATAACACTTTTTCAGCTCCATTTAACAAATTTGAAATCCTATTTCCTTAACCAGATTGTGCAGCGAGGATCTTTTCAGGTCTGGTAATTCAGGGTCATTGTTAATGGCTAGTAATAGCTTATTGAGAGTTAGAGGTTCATTGTTGAAAAAGAAAATGTGCACTTTATGTCTAATCGTGAACTTTACAAAGTTGTCACAAATGTTATCCAGCACATTTCGCTGACATTTCCTTTTCTTGTTAGGAATCAGAATCTGCCCTTTTGTCGCTCTTTCTTTCCTAGCTCTATAGATACTTCTGACATACCAATAAGTTCAGTTGCTTTCTTCATGACATCATCAACAGGTAAAGTAGGATGTTTATCACTTAACATTTTGAAAATGTTAAGAATTGTCAATACAATTGACAATGTATTGTTTTAAGCCTCTATAGAATTCCACAAATTTTTTAATCCTCTTTAAAGACTATCCTAACAACTGTTCCTTATATTTTAATAACCCCCATTAACTCTACACTCCTCACAAAAGTTAAGTATTTTTTCATGGCTTATCCATACATAACTTATAATACGCTTCCACAATATTTTATTTTGAGGAAGGGTATTATAAGTTATGTATGGATAAGCCATGAAAAAATACCTAACTTTTGTGAGGAGTGTAGAGTTAATGGGGTTATTAAAATATAAGGAACAGTTGTTAGGATAGTCTTTAAAGAGGATTAAAAAATTTGTGGAATCCTATAGAGGCTTAAAATAGTATATCATCCTTATAAGAAGTTAACAAAATTGTATTAATTAATAATATTGGAAGCATGAAGTTAAATAATTTTGTATTTAGTCTGTCGATGGTGTTATATCAGATTGTAAAAAGTTTTAAGTTGTATGAGAAGTTTTTTGCTGATGAGGATATAAGATATATTGAAATGCATTCATGAAAACTACTCATCAAAAAGAAATAAAAATTATTTTAAAAGAAGAATGTTTTATTAAAACTTTGGCGAGCACAAACACACTATTAAATGTGGTGAAAATAGAAACATCCTAGATTGAAGTGATAATTCAAGAATAGGATAAACATTGATGACATTTAATAGTTATTTTGTTGATAAATTAATCTTATTAAATCTGACATACCAGTTAAGAGTACAAAATTCTGTCCAAATCCTGGTTACAAGAATGAATATTTGTTCAAGATTGTTTCTTCTTGAGTCATTAAGAATACTTAATAATTCTTTATTTTGGACACTCTAAGAAATGTGATTTAATTATGGAAAATGGGAAAAATGAAATCATAAGAACTTTTGGCTTGGAATTTAATCTTCGTGTTTAATGTTTATTGGGGAATTTGTGGACAACGTTTTTTTTGCAATTATTTTCAAATAGCATTTTATTTGCTTTATTATGCAAAGTAAAAAAGACCGGTAGTTATATTCTTTATATTTAAAAATTAAATAAATAATAATAAATAAATAAATATTATTATTATGACGACAATAAAAAGTATTCAAAGTTTTGTTCATATATTTACAGAAATAGCAAAGAAAGTATATTTCATAATTATGTTTTGCATATGATAATGATTTGATTTGTATTCTTTATTAAAATTTAAATAATTTATTATAAGATTTAATTTATATATAACTGTCAAAATTTCCAATATAGTATAATAATAATAATAATAATTTGTACTTTTACACTTGCTATATATTACTGCTTTGCACGGTGTATTCTATAGAAAATATGTTAAATTCTAGCACTTACAAGCAGTTCAATACTTTTCTTCTATACGAGAGTAGCGCTTTTGGCTGTTGCCATCTTCAGCTCTCAAAGTTGTTCCGAATCGTATTTTCTATATAATAATTTGTATTGAAACATATTATCATCTTGGGTGCGTTTGTATAATCATAGGCAACAACCCTGGTCATGTAGGTAATGACTCAACTCGTCGAGTTGCGTCATTGCCTATGGTTATACGAATGATTCCCTTATGTCTTCAATATCAAATATTTTCTATTTATTTGAATGAAATTACTATATACTATATCTCATTAATTAATAATTTTTTTTTTATTTTCTATAAATTTGACAATATAAATTACAAGTTTTAATTTTCAGTTTGAAACAAAAATGGTTTTGTATGAACCTAAAGTTGATACGAAGAAAGCAACATTTGGCTTGGGATGTTTTTGGCATTCTGAGTCACAATATGGATGTGCTCCTGGAGTAATTCGTACCAGAGTTGGTTATATAGGTGGAACACTTAAAAATCCAACTTATCGAAATTTGTAAGTTTATCATTACACATTTTTAATGCTCTTAAAAGTGAAATTTCATTAAATTGTTAAATTTTAATAGTTTTAGTAGATAATTAAAATTCAATGATTATTAAAGACTGTTTCAGTTATCACAGGTAGTCCTCAACTTACAACAATTCGTACTTACAGTGAGACATGAAGTGGTGATATAATCAGTAAATTCTGTTATTAGTTCATGCAATTCAATTGGTTTGAGTCCCAGACCCCAATGATCTGATATATGGAAAGCATTGTATCTGGTTCTTGTAGTTTTCTATTCTTTATATTTATTAAAATTATATATAGTGTCCTAGAAAAATGTAATTGCGAAAATCCATAAATTTTGAGCAGTTCTGACTTCTGATCAAATTAACTTATGACAGCAGGTTTGAACCAAACCTCATTGTAAGTCAAGGACTATCTGTATTTTATTGTAAGTTGAGCACTCTCTGTATTTTGAATAAAAGTTTAATGCCTTCATTTATGAAAACTTCTTATTTTTTGAGGTTAATTAATAACAGCTAACAGTTTTAGAAAAATTTATCTAATAATTAATTAACATCATTCTTCATTACCACAAACATCAGTTATCTGGAATTGCATCACACCTTGACTTTGAATCGACCACCAAAAAGCAAAGAACAAGATGGTGTTGGAGGCAGAAGTGGTGTGCTGCCTTGCCATCTCAAATTTTAGTATGTTATTATATATATTCACCTTTTTTCAGTGAGACATTATGTAAATCATCTGTTGTCCTGGATTAGCTTCAGGCCTATATTCACATTATATAAGGTACCTGATCATCATTTCAGGCACCAATGTCACTAACATTCATCAGAATTCTCCTATCCTTGTCCAGTACTCATCCATTATCATATTTTCATCAAATTGTCATCATCATGAGTGTTTTCATCAGTATTGTCATTATTATTTGTAATGTGCTTTGTAAATGGTGGAACTGCATAAAATTAATTTAGATCAAATTTTCAGGAACACAAAACTGATCTCCAATGAGAAGAAAAGGAAAAACAATTGTACGTAACATGAATATGTTTCCTTTTTCTTCTCATCAGAGACCAAATCAGTTTCTAAGATAGGCAAACAAATCAAAGTCAATATAAAATTATTCCTGTATCTCTCACATGCTTAATTTGACCCACAACATGAGACTTGTTTTTATAGATTTGATACAAGTGCTTTCATTGGGAACAAATTTTTATGCTATATTTATTTATTTTTTCTACAAGAAAAGCAAACCAGCACCACTTTCATACTTCATATTTGTTATTTATGTGCGATTCATGTTTTCTAGAAGATAACATGGTTCTGGAAATATTGGAGAAATCTTTTAATTAGATATTATCATTGACGAAAAAATAAAAATAAAATGAATCTGATTAATTTGATAGACAGAAAATTGCAAAATATTTCAAAATTTCTTAAAGCATGTTTTACTTCAAAAAATATTGTTCGTTTTTCTGCTTAATAGAAAATATTTTTTCTCTTTACTCTAAAAATTTCATAAAAGTATCTGAAAAAAGAAAATTCTCAAAAATTTTGTGAGTTGTTTCACACACACAAATTTTAGAGGAATGTTTGAAAAAACCATCAGTCCATTATGTCAGATGTTCATTTCTATAGATTGGTAGTATGTTAATTATGTGTTTTTGAATCCTCTCTGTTAAAAAAAAAAAAAAGAACTAACGATGAGGACAGTAGCAACACTAAATAAAACTAAAATTGTATATAAAAAATATAAAAATTACGTAATGAAATATATTTTATATCAGATTTATAATTTACTGATAAAATAATATAATACAGGTTGCCATTCAAAAATCCGGATCCTTCAGTATTCTGGCATGAATTTCAGAAGCGTATTTTCAAATTTCCCTGCACTTTTTTCAATTAAAATTTTGAGGATCTATTTTGTTTAGTTTTACATGTATTAAAATTGAATTAAAATTCTGTAGAACCATCTGTACTGTATTTTATTTAGTTGGT